>BPLS01000163.1:2923401-3001881 GCA_019656275.1 Rhododendron kiyosumense
GTTCTAACTGTAACGCCCCCAATTTTGGGTACGTTAAATAGACATATTATTGATAAAATCAACTGGAGTCTGGTTCATTATTACAACAAAACTCTCACAAGAGTTCAATGTTACAAAAGGGAGGGAAACTAGGGTTTCCAAATTATAGCTCCTCTTGCTTCTCCATCCTAACCAGCTCCTCGGCTTCGAACGCCTCCAAGGTGTACAGCTTACCCTGTTCATCTACAAAGTCTGACACATTATACCAGTATCGTCACCGATATAATATGTCAGGGTCACCAAAGGTAACACCATGAGCTACGAAAGCTCAGCAGAATAATCCCATATCCGCTAACCCATAACTTATAACAAAAGATCATATACCACAGACAGTAACAATAACACATTCGCTATTCAACTATCGTTGGTGTCCAAGATTTCGGAGTTTCTCCTACGCGACTCGTCGTAGATCGTGTCAACATTTTCACATTTCAAATCAACATTTCAAAATCATTTGCATTGGCTCCGTACCGCGGATAACCAAGCTACACACCCAACCTCGGTTCCGCCGTTCCGGGTTCCCGAGTATCCTCACAATGGTTTCACCGCACCGGGTTCCCATTGGCACACATTTGCATTGGCTCCTCTCCGCGGATAACCAAGCCATACCTCACCATGGTTCCGCCGGTCCAGGTTCCCATGGGAACGCACACACCCTCACAATGGTTCCGCTATTCCGGATTCCCATTGGAACACAAAACTTCACACAATGGGCAAGTCCGGCCACATTGCGGTTTTCAAAACATTTCACTCTTTTCAAACACGCCTTTTCATTAACCACACCCTAGGTGTCATGTTTCTACTTCCTCGGTTCTCGTGTCTTGATTACATGCAAAGACTCCGCGGTAGGACTTCCCATATAACAAGCATTCAACAAAATCTTGAAACTAATCTAACAAGATCATCCAACTCCATATTTAACATGCTCAAATCAATGCTTAAAACATAACGCCACATGTTCGGACGCCCTTGGAGTGAAAAATCACTTATGCTTTATCACGCCACAAGTAATACAAGCAATTCATCTTAAATATCAAAATTCAAATACTTGAGATGGAAAGTAAATAAAAATAACCTACTTTCTACTTTGGATGGAAGATAAGAAGATCCCACATCTACATAAGGATAGGGTAAGAGTATCCTACCTTGATCCGAAACTAGTCGGGGCCGAATAAGCTAGTTGGAAAATTCTACGGGTGGTGAAACTTTCAAATTTGGACCGAACTTTGGATGGCAGTAACTTGGTCAATCTTTGGCCGAATACGATCGTTCTTGGGTCGAAATCGAAGCTCTAGAAGCGCTCTACAACTTTCGTGAAGGAAGTTGATCCTAGAAACCACTTTAGATAGGAGTAAAATGGCGATAAAGGAAGAGACAGTAAGCTGTCTGGAAATGAAAATCTGAGATTTTCACTGAACTTTGGATGACAATATCTTTGTCATTTCTTCACCGATTGGGGTGGTTCTTGGGTCTAACTTGAAGGCCTCAAAGTGCTCTACAACTTTCCCAAATGAAGTTGGTTCTAAAAACTACTTTAAGCAAGAGAAAACTGAGGATTTACAAATGGCAGTAGGCTGCCTGGAAAAACAGAAATGGTTTCTAGAAAAAAGTGAGAGCAAAGCTTGAAGGTGTGAGTTTGAAGCTTGGAATGGCTTCCTATTTATAGGCAAACCTTGGCTCTCTCTCCTTCCTCAATGGCCGCCCCCCCCACTCTCTCTCTAAGTCTCATTTTGACACTTGTCATGCCATCATGGAAGATCAAAGGCTAACCCTAGGCTTGCATGGCTAGGATTTGATTCTTGGAAGACTTGTGTAAGAAAGGAGAGTTTGTACAAGATTTTGTGTTTAAACAATTGTAGAAGGACAATGAAAGGATAGATTTTTGGCTAGGAAGGAGATACACCAAGGATTTTAAGTACAAAGGGAGATCAAGCCAAAGTACTACCTTCTTTCTCTTCTTTTTCTCTCTCTCTCTCTCTCTCCCTCCTCTCTCTCTTGGCCGACTCTCTCTCTCTCTCCCCTCTCTCAGCCATCTCTCTCTCTCTCTCCCTCTCTTGCACAAGTACACATATGTATATATATTCTCCTAGGAACAAATATAAAAATGTATTTTAGGGTACTATGTGATCTAATGAAAGATCAAGCTAAGATTTTCTTAATAAACTATTCTATTAACACATGTGCACTTGTAATATATATATATATATATATATATATATATATATATATATATATATATATTCATACTAGGTACTTTGTAATCTAGGTAGATCACACCTCCCATTAATTTAATCCAATTGGTACCAAAAATCCCAATACAAAATAATATCAATGTACTAAGGCAATCTAGGGTTTTTAAGTCTATAAGTACATACCTAATAAAATATTGGAACAACATCACATGGGCAATTAGAAAATGATTGTTTAATAAACCCTAGTACTTAGTTGAAAGACCAACCTATTACCCAATGGATAATAAAGCTCATAACTTTTATTGTCCAATGGACAAAAGTTATTAGGAAACTTTTATATTAAAATAATCAAAAATGTCCTTGAAAGCATTTATAAAAGTCTATTTTTTATAAACATTAGTACTTGAACAAATATTCTTTTAATATAAAGAATAGGGTTTCTATTACCCAATGGATAAAAGTTCCCCTAACTTTTATTGTCCAATGGATAAAGAAGAAAACCAAAATAATAAAAATAAATAAATAAACAATTTCAAGTCTAGGGTTGAAAAGGTTCACAAGGTTTAAAGATGACAAAAAGGTCCATCTATAGTTAGGCAATTGTAACTAGGTGACTTCCTAGTTCGGTTTCTCCAACAAGTTGGTTAGAAGCTAACTAGACTTGTCAAGTGGGGCTTAAAAGTCAGGAAATGAATTTCAAGGGGCAAAAATATAATTACGACGAACTATAGGAATTAAAAGAAATTTTAAAAGCAATCTAAATAATTAAAATAAAATTCAAATATTTAACGAAATATTTACTAATTGAAAATCAGGGTCGTTACACTAACCCACCAACAATGGCCAAAACCTACAGCTTTAACCCACAAATAGAGTACAAAACCTGCAGTTTTGAATGAGAACAAACAGAGACCAATACTTGTAGTTTTAAGCCAAATGAAATAGAGGCCAAAATCAGGGCACAAAACAGAACCAAAATGATGCATAAGTACATTACATAAACATAGGCAAAAAACCTACAGTTTTAAACCACAAACAAAGGCACAAAACTGAACCAACCCCTGCATCTAAAAATAGAACCAAATGCCAACCAAAACTTGCACCACCACCACACACTCACTTAGAAAATCAGAACCATAACTTGAACCAAAACCTCATGTTTATCCCACAAAATTGAACCACAATGCAGGTACAAAACTGAACCAAAACCTTCATAAAACTTGAACCAAAGTGCTGCAGTGTTAACACATAAATATGGGCCAGAAACATTGACAGTTTTATCTCATGTATCCATTTGGCTCAGAAAGGATTCATCATAGCCACCAACATATGAGGGCTTATTCATAAAATATTCTAACTCTCCATTAGGAATCGAGAGACATAGGACACTGTTTATGGGTTAAAACTGCAGATTTTGGTTCAGATTGTGGCTGCATTTTGGTTCAATATATACATGTAGCTTTTGGTTCAGTTTGTGGCTTAGAATTCTTTCATCATAGCCAACCCAAACACCTGAACCAAAACCTCCAATTTAAACTCATAAATGCAGGCACAAAACAGGACCAATCACTTTAGTCTTAAACCACAAAAAATGCAGGCATAAAACAGTACCACAACCTGCCTGTATACACATAGTTCAAAACCACAAACATAGGCCAAAACGTACAATTTTTAACCACAAAGAAAGGCCAAAACCTGGACAGAAATAAAACCAAAACCTACTTGTATAAAAAGAACCAAAACTTACATTTTTTACCCACAAACATACCCCAAAAGTGAACCAAAACCTGCCTGTACCAACAGTGGCCAAAACCAGCAATTTTAACCCACCAACAGTGGCCAAAACCTACAGCTTTAACCCACAAATAGAGTACACAACCTGTAGTTTTCAATGGGAACAAA
Source organism: Rhododendron kiyosumense (assembly GCA_019656275.1). Classification (NCBI taxonomy): domain Eukaryota; kingdom Viridiplantae; phylum Streptophyta; class Magnoliopsida; order Ericales; family Ericaceae; genus Rhododendron; species Rhododendron kiyosumense. Next base: position 2,927,535 of record BPLS01000163.1, read on the forward strand.
CAGAGACCATCACTTGCAGTTTTTAACCAAATCAAACAGTGGCCAAAACCATGGCAGAAAATAGAACCAAAATGCAACAGTATGTACACATAAACATAGGCCAAAAACTTGCAATTGTAAACCACAAACAGAGGCACAAAACTGAAACAAAATGCTACAGTTTTATCTCATCTGTCCATTTGACTCAGAAAGGCTTCATCATAGCCACCAAAAACCTGTAGCACTAAAACAGAACAATAGAAATAGTTTATAACCACAAACAGACCCCAAACTAGGGCAGAAACACAAGCAAAACTTGCAGCAGATAAGCAGAGCCAAAACCTGCATGTTTTACCCATAAACAGAGGCCAAAACCTTCAGGTTTTACCCACAAACATAGCCCAAAACCTGCTCCAAACTCAATACACACACATGTACAAAACAGAACAAAAACCTGCATGTATCATAGCATAGTTAACCTATATGCAGCCACAAAACAGAACCAAACCCTATAGTTTGAACCCACAAATAGAGACCATATTGGATTGGGCTCAAACAATGAATACGAATCATATGGGTACTCATGGCTGCAACTAATGTTACCCCGCCACAATATCTACCTTAATTAATAGTCAAATTATTTCATTATTGTCCACAAACATAAGTACAATGCAACATGAGTTACCCAGAAACTTGCATTCATATAACACACACATCAACATCATCAAACAACCATTATTTTAGCAGTACATAACATAAGTTGTTCACATAAGTAAATTACATTACAAGAGCTTATTAACCATTGTTTGAAGAACAAAAGGCTTTTAATATGACAGGGGACCACATGTATAAGAGTGATGGATTGGCCACTTAAAAAATGGGCCATACCCATATATACCCCCTCTTATTTTTTCCCTCCAGTTTTTACTCCATCTAAGCAGGCCCATACCCCCTACTATTTTATTCCCCCTTCATAAATAATACCCCAATCCTTAGGGATGACAATTACCTCTGACCCGTCTGGCCTCCGACCTCCCTGCCCCGATCCGAGCAGATATTCTCCGATCCGATAAGCAAATGGGGGGGGGGGCAGGGGGATGGTATTTGTTTCTCTCGTCCCGTTTTAACCCGATCCGAATCCGATTATAGATATTTATATTTTTGTATGTATATGTCTAAATAAATTTCATTGTTTTCATCTAATAAGAGCAATATACCAATAAATAAAACATTAGTTTATGTCTTTATTTTCTTTATTTATATATTTTTAAAACTCTCATCAATCATCAATATCTTATTTTCTTGTCAAAATACTTTATAAATAACAATAATAATCAAATTATTACGATGAATGGAAATCCGATTATTCCCCAACCCCGACACCTCCCCGATTTTCCTTGCTTCAACTCTGATCCGATATGGGATGGGGGGTTTGGGGGATGCTAAATTCGACTTCGATCAACCCTATTGCCATCCCTACCGATCCTTATCTTGCATCCAAGCAAGCCTTTAAAGTGAGATCACAGCACAAGGGAAGGCTTGGGTCATGAGCTTCTACAGACCCCTGGGCGTCCCTGAAACCTCTGTAATAAGCTTTGGCAACCAAATTTTGGGCTCTTAGGGATGGATGGGCTTCGGTTAGCCCTAAATATACATTCTCCAGCTATCATTGTGGAGTCCAAAATTCCCTTCTACTGAATTTTTTTTTACTATTGGCAATCATTATCTTAACAACATCATTTGTGATTGTAGGTCCTTGCTGTGGCAACTGAGGACGGAGGTTCGGCACATTTTAAGGAAAGACAACACTTGCGTAGATAGATGCACTATCTAAAGAGAGTCTAGTTGTTTTAATTTCCGCTCCTAAATTGTATTAAGAAAGAAGCATCTGTTAAATGATGCAAAAGGGGTGCAATACCCTAGATCTGTTACCTTTGTGAGTTAAGTTCGAGTATGAAATTTCCTGTTTTACCAAAAAAAAAAAAAAAAGAAAGATCACAATTCACAAGGGAGGAAGCCGAACCCCTCCCTCACCATATGTGAGTTAAACATTGGGCATTGGGCCTTGGTAAAGCTATAGGGTGGGTAATGGGTATATAGACCACCGGATCTTTATCTGGCGAAGGCCCAGAACAAACTTACTTGGAGTACATTAGAGAGAGACAGCTATCAATAAACAAAAAGCCATCCATCCATAAAGTCCGTCTCAATCCTGTGGTTTTCAATACATTTGCCGTACTTCTGCGCTCTCTCTCTCTCTCCTCTCTCCTCTCTCCTCTCTCCGTCCACCCTTTCTCTCTCTTCCTGTCCTGTTTTCGATAATCGACACTGTAAACTCGAAGGACAAAAAGCCTCTTCAGGATTTCAAAACCCTAGCCATTTCAATCCATTTCCTTCCTCTACCCCTTCAATGTGACCGCGCTCTCTCTCCCCCTCTCTCTCTACACGCACATATATACACCAATTTATGTACAGGTTTATTCAGCAGCATTAGGTATTTTTAAAAAATTCTTCATTTTTCGTTCTTGATTTTTTTCCTTTCTCTTTTTGTTTCGTTTGTATTGTTTTCGAATTGACTGGCATTTTTGTTCTTTGATTTATATATGAAATGCATTATGTTCTTTTCAAGATTCTCAACCGACAAGGAAAATGATGATTTATATTGCAATTTATTTTCAAGAGAGATTGGGGTTCCTATATCTTTGCGCTTGTCTGCATGTAAATGCAAATGTGAACGTTCATTTTCCAAAATTTTGATTTGGCGTTTGTTTATCGCATTGGATAAAACAGGGGCAATCATGAACAACGAAGAAGAAAAGAAATGTCCTCTATGCGCTGAAGAGATGGACTGGACGGATCAGCAATTGAAGCCCTGCAAATGTGGCTATGAGGTTTGTGAGAAACTACATTTATTTTGCACTTCGGATTTGCCACGTTGTTTAATATAGTATCCCCCGTGTGGTTAGGGTTTCTATTTAGTGTGATCATGTCCGCTCATGCATTATTTGATTTGACAATGTCGTTTGTTGCTGGAATGAAAAGAGTCAACGAATGCAAACTTTAGAATTCCATAACTTGTACATTTAATTGGATTTTTATTTTGTGGCTTCTTTACATCTCGACCCTTATTTCTATTATCTTGATTGTTTTAGTTCACATTTCATGTGATTCCTTCTAAATGGAAGTTAATGCGATAATTACAACTCCGCCTTGGTAATTTGGCATGTATACACCGTCCATCATGTTTGATTCTGGCCCGGTGTCTGCTCCATTTTGCACAGTTTTCTACATATATCCGCACCTGATTTTGGCGTAGAATAAACATTTCTTCTTAGTTGTCTCCTAATATGCAGTGGAGACGGGAGATTGCGATACCTGAGCACGTTGCCGTGGAAAGGCAAATGACTACTGCTATATAACTAAATAAGTGAAGGCGTATGATCTTCCTAGTACAATGCCTATCCAAGGAAACTCGCGGAGAACAAAGCCATCGTTGGTCATGTGGGCGTGACTGTATGGCGACGCGCTTTGCGCCGATCGAGCAAAGTGAACTAAATTCTAAAATGTGGGTTTGGGTACCATCTGTCACAACGGATTTGGTATAATATCAAACCCTAGTCCAGTGGTGTGCTCGGTGGCCATTTGGTTAGAGGAGTAGAGTCCTGAGGTAGCATACCCTGTGCAGGCTTATGGGCTGCTTTATGGTCTCAGATGACCTGCTACCCTGTAATTCTAGACAGGGGAAGAACCTGGTCAACGTGATGGAGCAGGGACGTCACATATTTAAGGTGGTAGATTGTAACACTCTACCCCACATCAGGTGGGAAGAAGATTGTCTAACATCGTATAAAGTTAGGACTTTTCAATAACCATAACTAAGTAGAGGTTTGGGAATTTAGGACTTCAAATCATCACTTTACACATGGAAATTGTTTTTATTTTACTTTCGTGTTTTTCTCTGCATTAGTTCATAAACTTTTTGGTGGCCCTCTTATGCTCAGTTTTGTTTTCGATTTATTTTAAACCAACTACAGTTAAAAGACAATTACTTTTAGTAAGCAGGATATGTTACTCTATCCTTTTTGTAACATCGTATAGAAATAATTGTTTGTTTTGTTTTTCACATGAACAATGGCATTGTTCTTAGATGCCAATATACTTGTTTTAGCATTAATTACCAATTAAACTCACTTAGCAATAATAAGTTTCTGAATGCAATTTGTGTTAGATTTTGGCATTTTGCTAACAAAGAATGGTGAGCTAATACCAAGTTAATGGTCCTTTCAATAAAATGGTGAAAGGGATTGTCCTTTAGGAGCCTAGCATAGGTTCTCATGTGCTCAACAAATGTTCCGCACCACCATCTATCAGCCAAGAAACATACTTGTGAAATTTAAGAAATCTACGTGATACATATCGCTTTAGCAATCAATATGCACCTTTGATATGGTATCGTGTCAATGATTTCCCTTGGCCTCTGCCATTGGGAATCTCCCTGTGATGTTCTTTACAGGTTGTCTCAGAGAATGCAGCTTATTTTATGTCTTGAGGAGAAATGTATCCACTTGGAAGCGATCTATGACATTTTGATTTTGCTGTGCTATTTTGTATATTGCCCATAAAGACTGGATACGAATGGGCAATTCACAGCAATTGTGGGTGCTGAAGTCTTGAATGTAAAGTTGGTTTCAGGGTCTCTCAAGATTAGCTAAATCACCCTTTTTGTGCTCTGATGACACCTCAAACCTTGTGGCGCTCTCTCTCTCTCTCTCTCTCATCGTTTGAAATGGGAAATTCAAATTTGACACTTATTTTTTATATCAAATTGTAGTAACCAGGATAGTATACAGATAAGCCTTCCCTCTTGGTTTCTATATTCTGAGACCTGCTTATGTCATAGATATCTTAGAAGCACAAAACAATAACGATCTCCAAATTGTTTTTTACCTCCATATATTTCTGAGAAGAAAATGTCTACAACTGTTTCAGGGTCATTTACTTGTCTCTGGCAGTGTTTGTGAAGTTAACAGAAATCCCCTCGGAAAAAGTTTGTTTCTTTCTTCCTTTTAACTTGCCTGCTGCTCTTTGAAATTTTATTGGCATTTATACACGGTGGAGTATTTATTACTTGCAATGACACACCATTTAAGGAACGCTTTACAGAGAGGCTTGGTGTGTTTTCGTTCTAAGAAATTGTTGCATGGGGTGAAGAGAAAGGTATTAGTTCACAAAACAGGAAGAGATAATGTTGTATTAGGAAATTGCAATTAAGGCCCTCGGCAAGGAATCCTTACTGTGGTGCTTGCAATAGCTTTTGAGGGGGTGATTTTAGATTCTGGCACCTCCAAATCTGTTCCAGTTTATTTGCAACAGGTTCTGCTTTTTGCCCAGATGCAGCTTTTAAGGTTAAAGGAGGAATGCGAGGAAAAAAAAGGTTAAAGGAGGAATTGAACCTCTCAAAAAGCTCTGTGGTTCCTCTATTATTTGTTTCTCAAACCTATCAAACATTGCAAGCAAAGTTTCAAGACCTTAATTTGCAATGGTGTTGGTTCTGCTTCTGCATATATTCATCTTGTCCATTTTGGTAACAGTGAACTCCGATCAGACATTCTTAGAGCTGCACTTGATTGTGTATGAAATCTTATTAGTCTTCCTATGAATGTCTCATTTTGCCAATTCATTCGAGGTCAGGCTTGAGATGGTTGGCTGTTCTGACTTATGAGTCACTTCTGACCGACTTTAATTTTGGCCTGTGATAGATCCCAAGAATCAAGCGGCAATTGAAACTTGTAGCTTTAAATGGATACAGATTGGGATTGGCGTTGTCCAATTGCAGTTTATGTTATTTATTTGGGTTTTCTACTTTTAATTTTTGAATGTGTATATTTGTCTCAAAAAGTTCTGTATGATTGCTATTTATAGGCGATATGCATATTTGCAGGTATATCTAACTTGGAAGAGTATACTTCTTTGTGATTTTTGTCATACGGCCTTGGTGATGACATCATTTTCTGGTTCTATTTTCGTCAGGTTTGTGTTTGGTGTTGGCACCACATAATGGAAATGGCAGAGAAAGATGAGACTGAAGGGCGATGTCCTGCGTGCCGAACACCTTATGACAAGGAACGAGTTGTAGGGATGGAAGCAAACTGTAAAAGGTTGCTCTTCTTCTGTGACTAGTTTATCAGTGTGTCAGAAATCAAAATTCTTACATTGATCTTCTCCTGATTAGGGTGGTGGCAACAAAGAAAGATAAAAAAAATAAGCCACAGAAGGCAAAGCCAAAAAAGCCTGAAGTAAGTAACGACCTAAGTGGTGTTAGAGTGATCCAGCGGAAAATGGCATACGTAATTGGGCTTCCCCTTAGTCTAGCTGATGAAAATGTGAGTTTCTCTATTCGTGTTTCTCCTTCATTATATCGTCTTGGTCATTTTGATTGGAATTTTTGTTCTTTCTCCTGGTATCATAGCATTTTTTTTTGGTTTTGAGCAGCTTCTACGGCGGAAGGAGTTTTTTGGCCAGTATGGAAAAGTTTCAAAGGTTTCCCTATCTCGGACGGCTGGTGGGGCTATTCAGCAATTTATTAACGAAACTTGTAGTGTGTAAGTTCAGCTGGCTCAACCTAAATAGATGCAACTTGAGGATTTAAGTGTTAGCCTCATATGATTTCCTCATTATTATTCTTAGTCATGAGTAGTTTTGCATTGTTTGTCTTTCCTCCAAATGATTTCTGTTAGATATCATTGTTGTCCAGAGTCATTGTTCCTTTTTGCTGATTGAAGGCTTCATGTGTGCTCAAATTACCTTAAGTTGATGTGGTTTCCTGTTTACCATAGAACCCACTAATACTTTTCTCTGCCTTTGCTTCTGAGTGCTGTTAATGCCTTCATTTTGCATCCATTAGTTTTATGTACTCGCTACTACTGTACATTGTAAGGGCAGCAACAATTTGGTTGGTATCACAGATCTTTTTCGTAATGTCAAAGTGTGCTGATACTTGATGCAGCTGCTTTTTTGGTGTTCGTTTTCCCTTATCTGATGAGAGATATCTAATGCTATAACTCCATGTTGCTTGCGGTCAATCTGATGAGAGATATCTAATGCTATAACTCCATGTTGCTTGCGGTCAATGTTTTTAGGTTAAGGCATACGTGGTTCCTTTAGGCAGTTAAATGCGCTTCCGTTAGACGAGGCTCTTAGCCTATCAGTAGGCAGACCTCTACTGTGTCCAAAGAAGCTTGATTTTGAGCTTCGTGGTGTTACTAATATAGCTGGACTATTAACTTTGCATTATATGTTTCTGAAACTATTCTTGTTAAAGGAGACGCTTGATTTTAGGTACCCACTTATCTCAAATGTATTGGTGGGGTTACCCGCAAGGTCCCCTTCTGCTTGTCAGGCATGGGACTAGAGCATAAGCTTGGATGAACCTTCAGGTCTTTGAGGCGTACTTATTTTCAGAGCATGTGCAAGTAACTTTTCTCAGAGAAAATACTGCAATAATAGATTTGTCATTCACATTTAGGAACTGAGGGCTTTCACAAGGCGTCTCTCGAGAAATCAGACTGGAAGGGGGTAGAACAACTGGAAAAATAACAACAATCGTGGCTGCCTAAGTTGATGTTCCCGTATTTTTTTTTCTCTCACAGTTAGTATATGATGAGGCAATGACATTATTTGACCAATGTTATAACCTAAATTCTGTACTGGGCGATAGGAAAAACAGTTGGGCGTACATTGAGTTCTATTTTGCCTGATTTTATGGTTTCTACCGAAATGTTCACCTATTTTGTGGTGATACAATTTGTGCCGGCTGCTACTGAAGTCAAAGATTGTTTGCGGTATCCTAGATACTTCTGTCAAAGCTGGTTCGTCACATTATTCTATTCCACTTTTTACAATCTTGCAAGGCCAGACGCACTGTTCTTACGTGCATGTTATGCGTGGCTACCAACTAGCAAGGATGGTAGCATGAGGTTGTCTTGCACAGACCACTACTTGATAGACATGACACGACAAGACAATTACATAACAGAACAGTAAATAGTACCACATAATGCCCAGTCGGATGGGGGTATGGGTGGGGGAGGGCTAGAGACATACCTAACCTGAGGCATGGACAAGGTAGTTGCTCTCAGAAAGTTCTACCACTGAAATAGCGAGGAACTTAAGGGATGCTATGTCGTAAAACCATGCCCTCAAAACAAAACCGGAAGGCACCAGAGGGAGCAGGCCTAGAGACGCGATCCAATTTCTGTGCCCATTATGTTGCTTCCTTCATTCAAAATCTAGAGCATGAGCAAGGTTGTGAATCTCGTACTGTATCAACCGGTGCATGCTGGATTGGCGAGAAAACGGTGCTGTGACCCTATGATACCGTCCCAGCCTCAATACCAGGACTCACCGGTCGGTACCAGAGAATCCGGCAAACCTCGGCCAAGATGTTACCGGGAATTTCGTCCTGTATTTTGCTAAACTGGCAGTAGGCTTTTACAAGTGCTTCTCGGTCAGTCACAACTGGAGAGAATTAAACCCCACCAAACATGACCCAGCTCGTATAGATAAGAGAGAAGAGCTATACATATTATTTCCAGTTAATCCAAATCCGTGTATTAAAGCCCTTTTCATATCAGCTGGGGGAAATGTGCATACATATTCTTGATGTACTGATTTGGTTACAGCATCCCCACCGCGAGATTCTTGAGTTGAACAGCGTCGCCGCCGCCATCCACCGGAGCATGATGTACTGAGAGAGAGAGAGAGAGAGAGAGAGAGAGAGAGAGAGAGAGTAAAAGTGCCTGGGAAAGTGGAAATGGGTTTTGCCAGATCGGTTTTGATAGTTATGGGATTGTTTTTCCTTCTTTGTGACGAAAATAATGAATGTATAACTATATATCGGTAATTGCGCTAAATCCGAAATGGTAGCTGGCACCATACCAATAGGAAAACCAGTACCCTTGCCGGTACGGTATTCAGAACCTTGAGCATGAATAACGAATGCTGTATGCTTTTCGCTGAACTGATTTTATTTAAACTCTGGTTGATGCTGTATGCTTTTCTCTCTTTCGCTTGGTTAAGATGATAAGTTTTTAAAGTGAGATTGTTGAAATATTCAGTATAAATGATATGAATTAAGGTACATTAAATTTTGCAAACATAGCAATTCCAGTATGGAACGTACCAATAATAAAAGCGGTTTTAGACTTTGTTATCACGTAATTAGTAATGTCATATCTTAGGATTCCATTGATAGCTTGATACTCTGTGCTCGTAGATTTAGGGAGAGAATTCAAAAGGTAAAGGCAAAGAAAATGAAGAAGACGTCGTGTTCTCTTTTTTGTTCATTTTGGAAGAGTAGAAAACTGGAATGTAGTGGTTATAATTAGCTTCACAATAGGATCCGTGGAATTTGTTGCAGGATATATGCATTTTATCTTAAATTGTTCTGCTACCTTCATGTTTTTCTGCAGATACGTTACTTATTCAAAAGAGGAGGAGGCCATTCGGTGTATTCAATCAATTCATGGTTTTGTTTTGGAAGGTAGGTTTTTAAGGTAAGGACATGGCCTTTTTTCCTCCTATATAATTGCTTAAAACATGCTATATGTTAGTTATTGTTTGGATGACCTTTGGAAATCTGCCTTTGCAGAGCATCTTTTGGAACTGCTAAGTATTGCCATGCATGGTTGAGAAACTTGGTAGGAACATGAGTTTCTTTGTGATGGATGTCATATTTTGTTGTATGTGGTGTGGTCATTTAAACTGTTCTTTTCACTGAGAATGGTGTTTCTGTTGGTCCAGCCTTGTACCAATGCTGCTTGTTTATACTTACATGGCATTGGTGCTGAAGAAGATAGTTTCAGTAAAGATGAAGAAGCTGCAGTTCATACAAGGTATGTATTCATACAGAAGTTTCGTTTCTCTCAAATATCTCCACATTGCTTGGAAAAACCTGCCTGGATTGATGTGTTTTTGTAACGGAATAAGTCTTTTATGTGGTTTTGAGGTAAAAAATTTGAGGAATAGACTCGTTAAGATCATCTTCAAATTTAGCTTCTCTTGTTAGTGGAGAAACTGAACAAGAAACTGAAGTAACACCGTCCATTTTACTTCAAGTGGTAACTGATTTGGCTTTGCTGCAAACTTAAACCCAGCTGCCTCAAAGCTCACTACTTGGTGTTCAGTTATCTTGGAATCGGAATCACACTTTGCAAGACTCAATTGAAAATTTTATGCGGACTACAACTTGCTGCATACTTACTGACTTCGAACGTGTGCCTTTTAACACTTTACAAGTTGTACTAGGCTTCTTCAATGTTGTAGAAAGCTACTGCATATTACACTGATAGCTTATATTGAATGGTCTTGTGGTTTTTGTTTAGCCAGTCATGTCAAATTATCTTATTGGAAGATTCTCATAATCCAATATAGTACTGTTTTAATTAAGATATAACTGAACTTGAAGGAATGACCAATATGTGATAACTTTCAAAATCGAATCTTATAGTAGTTACGAGAAGATGACTCCCCCACTTGAATAACATGGTTTATACAGCAGTTTTCATCCCTTGCACCATCTCTCCTTATTAATTTTGTGTGGTTGTGTGTACTTTGTTTATTGGTTCTGACTCTATTAGATTGTGAGCTTGCTTTCACCATGCCCTTGCAATGCATAACAGCTAACTATTTTGCAACACTTGTGAGAAAATTTGGTACTCCGGAAAAAGGAAAAGTTTTAGGCAATGCTTTTAACTGATGATTGTTTTAGCTAGGATATTAGTGTTTTCGCTTAACAAATGTATTCGTCAGGTACGCTTCAGTGGTTTGGTTCCTTCCCTTTTGCTGTATTCTGTAGGAATTTGTACTATCCTCGCTGTTTGGTTAATTCAACTTGTGTTGTGTTTTCACAGAAATAGAGTTCACCAAATAGTGGGTGCCACACATAATATGCAACGGCGCTCGGGGAATATGTTGCCTCCTCCTCTTGATGATCCCTTAAATGGCAATGGAGTTGCTACTGACAATGCAATAGTCGGAAGTGCCCTAAAAGTAAGATTTTATCCTATGCAAGCTCTGCAATGGTCAAATATTTTCCATGCCACCTCTATTATTCTGAGTAAGATGATTGAAACTGTTATGGACGGCCTTATCTAATTTGTTTTCTGCGGTTTGTCAGGACACTGCCCATGTGGCACTAATTTCCAACGGCCACTTGAATTGTTCGCTTTCATCTAAAGATAGGGATGGACGTATTAAGACACCTAACAAAACTTTTGTGGATATTGTCGGAGGCTCTAGTTGTGCTCCAGAAAGAGATGGTAGGGTTGCTGATGATATTAAGATACTGAACTTGTGCTCTGACTTCTCTTCAGTAGCCATCGAAGAAGCCAATCATCTGGAGACTGAATACTCTGATTCTATGTTTAAGAAGGCTTCATCTTCGTCTCGCCTGCCCATTGAGTTAACCGGAGATAAAGATTCTCAGGAATATTTCGTCAAACCATTAAGAGAATCTTCAAAATTTTCAGTGTTTGAGAGACCTTATTTTCCACCGAGTGATGCATGCATAGGAAATGGACATTCTTTTTTAATGTCTGATTCAGAAAGACAAGTTTTGCCTGGTTCATGCAGTGAAGTGCGGGAAGATTTTCTATCCTTCGATGATCAGAGATCAAAGGGTTCTGACAGCGTAAGTCAGGGGTCTTCTGTTCTTTCTTCGTCTTATCCTCTTAGGATTGCTGACCGTTCTAATGATCATGCTCAGCAGCGTAAAGAAACTCATACTTTTAGTGATTGCAATATGGAGCGGAGCACTGTACATAATCATGTTGATGATGCTTCTATACCATTTACATATGCAAATTCTGCATTGATTGATGGATACAATGAGAGGAACTTCCAAAGTTCTGCTGAACTTGATAGAAATTTGAGACCTTCTAATTCATTTTCCAATGAGGAAATAGTGGAACACTTGAGAAGGCTTGACAGTAATGACATTGCCAATGACAGTGACACCTCTGCATTGGATGTGGTTGAAAGCAGTATAATCTCAAATATCTTGTCAATGGACTTTGACTCCTGTGATGATTCCTTGACCTCGTCTCACAGCTTAGCTGAATTGTTGGACGGAACTGGTGGGCGGCGTGGGTCTTGGAATTTTCGTAATAGTGAAGAATCAAGGTTCTCATTCGCCAAAAAAGGGAATTCTGTGAATCAAGAACCTGATTTGGACTCATCATTCAGTAGCATTGGTCAGGTGTCAAAGAAATATTCCTCCCTACCAGATTCCATGGAAAAGGAGGGACACTACTTATGGGGACCTCAGAATCATGGTAATCGCTATCATCTTTTTAAGATTTACTGTTCTCATGTTATGTGGTTAATTCTCTCAATCTATTTCATCTAGATTTCCCTTGTCCAACCCACCATCCCTGAAAATACAGGCAGTGTTATTATCTTACCATAAGTCAAGTCAGTAACTGACTATTGCTTCTTTGTCACTTAATTGGTCAAGTCACTGCGTGGTTAGTAGCGTATAAAACTTTTCTTCGAAAAAATCCCAATCCCATTGTGAAAAGTCCATGACATTTTATGTGACTAGAAAACAAGTGCTTTTCTTAGTTTGTCAGTTGTGAAAACTTGTATGGTGGTCTAGATTGTAGTGTCCATTTATGACCTTGTTATTTCTTCTCTCTTTGGTTTTTTTGAAACTTTTTCCCATGATTTTTCTATCTATTCATGTATTCCATGTAATAGGTGTAAGATATTATACGCATTGTTGGTCCCACTTCCCATGTGTCTCTTTTAAATGCTACCCCCCTACACTTCTAATTGATGGGCCATCTTTGCATTTAGAGATGTCCTAAATCGTAATCCCTCTTTGAGAATTTAATCTGTAGGTTTTTTAGTGTTCTAATACTGTCTCTTAGTAATTGTTTTAAATGTATTCACAAGAGAGAATTCAGGGGCATTATTGGGATTAGTACCTTCCAATTTAAATTTAAATGCAATGCTTACAGGTCTCTGTTAGAAGTCCTGATTGTGAATCCTCTTGGGCATTTGAGCTTTAGATTGCCCCTTTGGATTCTATTCTTGATACTTTTTTCTTCCTTGTGATTTCTACTACAGTGTCCATGGCTCAAAGTTTGATTCCACCAGGATTTTCAGTTCCATCCAGAGAACCACCTCCTGGTTTTCCTCCACGTGAGAGAACACACCAAGCTCTGAGTGTCACCTCTGGTATACTTCTCTCTTTCTCTCTTAGGCTGTGTTTGATTGGCTGGGCTATGTCTGAGGGGATACACAATGTCATGGGATGAGGTATCCCACCAGATGAAGAGTGGCGGGAGTACATACACCACATCCCTTGATCTGTTGTATGTCCTATCTTTGCTGGGAGTGCCCAACAGATTTTAATCTAATCCTATTAATCTGTCTAATTAAATGGGTCCTTAGAGGCTTATGCCATGACTTGTCTTCTTTGAGTATAAACGTATCTGCTTCCTATACTTTTCATTTCAGGGAATCATTTGATCAAGACCTCTTCCTTGCCAAACAGTCAGTACCTTGTGGGGTCCATGACAAATATTACCAACAATCATGATTTCGATTTTGTCGATCCTGCTATAATGGTTGTTGGGAGGGGTAAATCAACAAACATAATGAATAGTAACTCAAGCTTTGAAGCAAGACCCAGTCCTACTCCACAGACCTATGAAGACGAGGCAAGACTTTGGCTCCTGATGCAACAATCTGCATCCGCTACACATCAGGACCCTACATTTCCTTCAACCTTGGTGCAAGAGGCACCTACTGCTCATCAGGGCCTCATATGCCCGGGTCGAATCGGAAACGGCTTTTCTCCCATGGGCGATACTTTTGAGCTTACTTCAATGCTTATGGATCCTCACCATTCCTATAATCCCTCTGCTGTTCCACAGTTGTGTCAGCAGAAATACAGTAATGGACACATGTCAAATAGTTATGCTGGGGTAGGTTTGAATGAGGCCAGACTAAGAAACGAAATGGGCACGGCAGAGATTCAGAGAAATGAGAGATTAGGATTGAACAAGTTTTTCCCAGGGTACGGCGGGGATTTAATGTTGCAGATGCCCAGCACGGGTGATGTATACAATCGGGTGTATGGGTTGTGAAAAAAGCTTATTTCTTTGTTTGAAAGTGAATGTAATGGCAGTGTAGTAATGTTTCTGGTTGTCAAGATTACCCCTTGGTGTAACTAACTGTTTGTGCAAGGCAATCAAAGTGGGTTAATATGATCGCATGTTATCGTCAGTAAGTTTGTTTTGGATCATGGATTTATTGCTATCCCGATCAATCAGGGGAGATAGGAAATTGGTAGGAGGGCACCAAAGAAATTACTAATACAGCTTCACTTTGAGTTTCTTCTCGTCTTTTTCTTACCTCCGTGTTGCAATCCATTAATCCGTTCACGAATCCATGACCTTAACGCACTGTGGGATTCTTTGGTGCCGTCCATAGAGTTTGGTGGATGTACCAACCAGTCTTTTTTCATTACTACTTCCACCAAGCAATACGTCTATGCTCTGCTTTACATGGGCCTTCGGAAAATAAAGTGCCTAGTAGTGTATTTGCTTCTTGTCTTTGATAGAAGAAGAAGAGATGGATTGCAAATTTCTAGCCCTTGGACGGATGGAGAAAGTTCAGGCAAGTGTTCTTCGATGGGGCATTCTTTCTTTTTCTGGTACCGGCCGGCCTTACGCCTTGGTATTGTGCTACACACAACGAACTTGAGCACCGACTCCATAATTGTCGACAAGAAAATACTAACCCTTTTTTATTTCTATGACTTCATTCACCGATCAGTATTCAAGATGTTCAATTATTTTACTCCCTCCGTCCGAACTCACTTATCCTTTTTAAGAGTTTGTGCCACATCTCAATTGATTATATTTTATAATCAATCTACAGTATAATGTTTTAGGTGATTTTTAAAATATTATTTAAAAAACTGTAACACAAATTCGAGTCCTATAATAAAAAAGGGTGTAAATGATGCACAAAATAATATTTTATTGATTTGAATTTAATAAAGGGGTACAATCCTCTAATAAATGCTCTTTTACAAGCGGGGGAAAAAAATTCTGTATGATTTAAGTTTCAATCCAGCGGCTTCAGAAGCTTGTTGTAGGATTGAAACTGTTGGTAATTCTATCAAATCCTTGAGTTGAGAAGCTTGAAGAATGATGTTAATTTGTTAGAGGGTTTGAGTGGTTTTATCTCAAACAAACGATGAGTTTGAGGCGCGATCTTTGCAGGATTCGACGCGTAGATTGTTGTTGTCGTATTGGCAAGTAGCTTGAGTGCTTGTTGATTCTCTACAAGAACTTGAGAAGGATTTAAAAAGACCTTTGAGAGAGCCTTGAGAAATGCTTGAGAGATCTTGAATTCTCTTATTCGAAGGGTTGGGGAGTGCTTGATTTCTTGAATGCGCTTGAGAGCTATTGCAGAATGTCAAGCAAAAGGTCCCTTCTTAATGAGAACCTCTATTTATAGGCTCAAGGAGAGCAATCTTAATTTGGAAAGTTCTCCTTGATTAATTTTATTTCCAAACTAAGGTAAATTAGCCTCAGCTTATGGAAATGAATTTAGGCCAATATAAATAATAATAACATAAAAAATATATTATTATTTTGTCCTAAGAAAAAAATTGATTGGACCTGCAAGTTTGGGCTAGCCCAATTTCTTGACCCATTTGACTTTAATTAATTAATATTATTTATTTGTCTCAATTAATTGAACGGCGATTAAGTTATGCCTAAAGTTTAGTATCTACAAATTGCCCCTACTTCAAGGCTGAGGCGAATGCTTTCTTGCGAAAAGCGGGCTTGAAGTAACATTCGGCCTGTTACTCAGCTTGGCACGCGACTTTGCACGCCACACACATTTTCCCTTCGCCGGAGTTAATGATGAGATTTTGTCCTTACTAATCCCACCAAGATTGGTTAAGCTTTCGATGTGCAATTTTTCTTCCTTAATTTCTTCTCTCGGAGAGTGATCCCAAAAGAAATATCTTTAGCTAATTCATTCCATTGTTTACTTCTCTTTCAAATCCACTACTTTGAATGTGGAAGGTTTCCAAATCTAAAATATATTGCCATGTGTCGTAACTCTCCCACTGCTATATAAATAATAGAGCACGAGCAAATGAGTTCGGCATTGAAGACAATGGCAATTCACATCTTTCATGTTGAGTTATGCAAACTAGCTATTTGGTGTTCTCGTCCGAGTCGTTCAACCATTGTCGCACATAGCTAGGAGTCTGGCATTGAAGACAAAACTAGTTTTTCCAGAGATGAGAACACCAACGGCCAGCAGAGGTCAGTTTATTAAGACAATGGCAAGACTTCGGCCGTGAGAGGAACTGTGGAAAAATGTATGCATAATAATTTGAGGAAAATTATATGTATTACATTTATATATTTATTTTGATGAATGTTGAAAAAAATGATATTATCTATTTTGATGATGTTCCAGCAAATGCTAATCTTTCGAACTAAATGTTCTAGGCCTTGAAACATTGTATAAAGTCTCTTGGATTCAAAGTTCAAATCTTACAAAGAAATGAGCTTAATATATGCTTTAACGGATTTATTTAGATAAAATTTTGAGTCACAGGTTGACGAATCAGCTGACAGGTCAGCTGTTTGAACAGAGAGTTGTAACACTTGGAGACCATCGGATGACAGACTGGATAACCCACCAGACGACCGGTCAGAGTAATTTCTGCTGATCAGTAAAGTTCCAACGGCTAGTTCCTCCACTCAACTCTCCAACGGCTCCATCACTTTACAAACGGCGAGTAGGAGATTGGATAGCTATTAAGGGTTCAAGAACTCATTGATGAGTGGGGAATCAAGCTACAACATTCCATATCACTCCAAGCAAATTCTCCAAAGATCAAGCCAACACTTTCATATCTATCTTGAGAGAGATTTGAATCAGTTGAAAGCTTCCACTTTCACATCTATCTTGTGAGGTTATTGTTATTTGGGAGCTTCAAATTTCTCTCCATACTTGTAATTCCTAAGCGAGTGTTTGAGTCAAACACTTGAAAGATTAGAAGACCAAATTCGAGTTTGAATTTTGGTGTTATTGTTTTTGAGAGGTTTTCGGAGAAAATTCTTGCAGTTGTACTAGCTTCTCGAGAAAGCTAGGGGATAAGGTCGTTGTAAGTAGGGGTGGGCACGGGTCGGGCGGGTCGGGTATGGCCCGCCACCCGAACCCGACCCGACCATGTCGGGTAGGAGAAAAACCAACCCGAACCCGAACCGAACGATGGTGTACACCCGCCCGTGTGCCCGATTTTTTTGGTCGGGTCGGGTCGGGTCCGACCAAACCGAAGTAAAGCTACATGAATTGTTCATGTTTTGGTCGGGTTGGTCAGGTCGGGTAGAGAAAAACAGCACCCGAGCCACGAACCGAAAACTGATTTTTTCGAAAAATTGAACCCGAACCCGACCCGACCACATGTTCGGGCCCGCCTGAAACCCTTCGGGGCGGGGCAGGGCAGGGCGGGCGGCCCGCGGGTATTTTGCACACCCCTAGTTGTAAGTACCTGCAAGACTTACTGCTTGCAATCTTTTTGAAGATTAAAGGAACCTTCAAGTAGTTGCTTGAGGAGGAGTGGACTAGGTCGGACCATGGACAAATCCGGACCGAACCACTATAATCGGGTTCTATCTCTCTAACTCTCTCTCTCTTTTACTTACTCACATTGTTTTGATTAAACGATTGTTAGCGATAATCTTTATTGGCTTTAGCAAAACTGTTCACCCCCTTTCTAGGTTGCCATTTTGGGCAACAGGAACAAAAGAGAGACCCATAGACAGACGACGTTACACATCCTGACCGACTGACCAGTGATGATGCCTTCTGACGGGATGCACTGTTGTGCTCACACCCAAGACCCCAAACCAAACACACTCACACATGAATCAAACACGAGAAAAACACAAGATTTCTAGAGAAAATTTCATCTATTAATCACGAATAGATTACAAAAAAACTCAACCAGAGGAGCGTCCCAACCAGAGCTCAAACTCAACTCCACTGATTCTCTCTCACCTCACCAGTGTATCACTCTTCCTCACAACCAATTTCCACTGTGATTGCCACATCCTAACTACTATACAATATCACATTATATAGGCACTTAGGGGAGGAGCGTGAATTACTTCCAACACCAACGGCAGGATATGACACACAACCCTATTCTTCTTCAATGCTCCCGATTGCATCTCTGAGCTACTGCACCTGCATCTAAATTACACCACTGCTTCTAGAAGCCATTGGATTGTGAGCCAATCCTCACAATCTCCACCTTGGTAAATAAATCCACAAATCGGTGATATCCAGAGAACCATCAACCGCACTCCACCTGATCTAGAGTGCCCTCAGTGACATCCCACGCCCTTCGCCATTGGGTGCCCCCGCCCCCACCCAAGGTGCTGCTCATAGATCATCTCTTTGCCGAATGTGACCCCACCTCCCCGAAACCTGCATGCATTCTTCTAGAGGTGTATTCGTCACTGATTAATCCTGGAGCAAATAAGACTTCTCCTGGTCATTTTCGTGGTTGCCGGTGTTGTACAGCTATTCAAATGCGACCTCTTCTCAATGCCCTGAACTTTCCCATAAACTTCTAGGAGCCCCCATACACCCTCTGTAGCTATTGTCCGCGCCTGAGAATCGCCTTAGGCCCTCCAATTTCTCTTGCGCCTATTCTATGTGTGTTGTTACAACTTTTTTGCTCCCCGTTTACCCTATTTCTTTTCTGTACCGTTGGACCCGTGCCTGGCAGTAGCTCCACCTATCCAAATACTCCCCTCCAACGTGTATAGCTGACCAACTTTCTTCCCCTGCAGCCCTCCACCATTTTCCGTGGTAACTCCAACACTTCAGAGAAACTGCAACCCTTTGAATCAAGCACTCCGAGAGATATACTCACTTCGTCCCAATTCAATAGTTCCTCATTCTATTTTAACCGAATAAAAAACTAGGTATGTCTCTAAATCGGTAATAAATTTTATATCCAATATGGATCTTATTTGATAGATCTCGATTAGTTCTATAACACAATGTTTTCAAAATCACATATAACATTATAAATTATGAAATATAGTTAATTAGAAAGTGGCACAAACTTTCAAAAAAGAATATTAAATTGAGACGGAGGGAGTATCATTCTTCCTCAACCCCGAAACATGTTGAACATTTGTGAGCTTCACCCTCCTGCTGTCTGACAAACGAAACCGAACTGTACCTTTGCCAACAACTTTGCTAGCTGTTCCGTTGGCCATCCTAATATCCCCTCCATCGCATGCCTTGTAACTCACAAAGCTCTCCCTCTCCGTGCACATGGGGGCTGTGGACCCTAAGTCTAACACTCAGTCTGATTTCCCAATTTTTGTGCCTGCAGTAACCAGTAATGCTTCTGCCCATTCGTCAACATTTGAGATGCTTGTTGCCTCTGAAATGTGGTCATTTCCATCGCCTGCTTTGTTCTTCGAACAATTCCACTGAATATGCCCCTCATGGCCGCAACGAAAGCAGTAAACTTGCGACCTCTAGAACCATATCTTCCTCAGTTGGAACTTCTGCCGACTCTTTCTTGAGATTTACCCTGCCCATCTCCTATGAGGGCCTGCATGCCGCCTTAGCTTATCGTGCCCATCTCTTTCCTCCTTGCCTCATCGTTGAATAGCGCATCCTTGACTATGCTCATGGTCAACTTCCCATCCAGCACTGCTGAGAGAAACCACCAACATCTCCCAGTCGTCTGGCAAAGAACTGAGCAATAGAAAGGCCTGCCTCTCATCGTCGAACTTCAAATCGACACTGGCTAGCTAAATCACCAAACTCTAAAATCGCTCATGTGTACGGCAACAAAATTCTCACTCTTGAGCTTCAAATTCACCAGCCTCCTCATTAGCAACGCCTTGTTCCGCGACGTCTTTGACTAGTACATTATCTCTCTTTGTCCAAAGAGTATAAGCATTGGTCTCCTGAACTATGTGGTGAAATACCTCCTGTCCAACACATTGTCTAACGAGTCCAATCATTTTTTGATTGAGCTTCTTCCAACCCTCCGTCTTCGTTTCTATCGGTTTGACTCCAACAAGCTCAATAGGGTCAAACAAATCCTTGGAGTAGAGCATATCTTCCATCCTCGGCTTCCAAATCGCATAATTGGTTGCCATCAACAAGATCATCGAGCTCAAACTCACATCCGCCAGCACCCCTCACAGCAGGATACCACAGAAACAGAAGACCCTTGGGCTCAAGACCCTTGGGCTCTTGATTGACTCAACTCCAAAATGTA
This sequence comes from Rhododendron kiyosumense, assembly GCA_019656275.1. NCBI lineage: Eukaryota > Viridiplantae > Streptophyta > Magnoliopsida > Ericales > Ericaceae > Rhododendron > Rhododendron kiyosumense. The sequence goes on from BPLS01000163.1 coordinate 2,947,876, forward strand.
GTCCAAACCAGCTATAAATCTTCCACACCAGAACTGTCGGAGTTGAATCTCGAAAAATGGACCACGGGGTTGGATCTGGATCATCGAAAGCTTTCCAGAATCGCCCTAAATTGGTCAATATTGGCCTAAACCGGCCGATTATCCTTTCTGCGTATGACCCGGCCGAAAAAATCGCGAGACGGACCAACATGTCTTGGATGACTTAACACACGACTGTGCTGTTGACTAGATCTCCACCTGCTGATGTGGTGCTATGTCAGCGTCGTCTTCCCTGACCTCGCGTGTGTGGCGCGTGAATCCCTCACGCTCACGCAATGACTTCTTTCAAGAGTCTTCTTTGACCAGCGCGTAAGGGCCACCACGTCAACTTCGGCGACAAACTACACAGATTTGCGATCATCTCGACCAGACGAACAAAACCCAGTGTTCAAAACTTGTTTTTCTAACACTTCTGGTCTGAGCTCAAACAGACCAAAACCACTACTTCCATGTGTACGGATTTATCCGATGACTAGCCATGATCGCACACCCACTGTTGCATTGTCTCAGTGAGGTGCACAAAACCCACTTGTGAAATTGAATTTTTGAGCAACTTCGATTCAGACTAGTTCATGAACCAGTGCGTAACAATAGAGGTTCCATGTGTTTTTCGGCGGTCCGAGGTTCCCTTGCTCTAATACCAATTGTTGTGCTCACACCCAGGACCTCAAACCAAATACACTAACACACACGAATCAAACACGAGAGAAACACTAGATTTCCAGAAAAATTTCATCTATTAATAACAAATAGTTACAAAACTCAACCGGAGGAGGAGCGTCCCAACCAGAGCTCGAACTCAACTTCACTGATTCTCTCTCACCTCACCAGTGTATCACTCTCTCACATCCAATTTCCACTAGGGATAAGCCACTGTTTAGTTTAATTGAGTGATTATTCAGTGCTGTTAGAGTTCCGTCAGGTGATGATACATGACCTTTGCCATCACATATTTGGTGTTATAGACCACACAAATGTGCGGTGAAGAAGGCCTTGATGGTGCAAGTAATAATTTTCCATTGTCTTGTTTCTACTTTCTCATTGCACTTTCTATTTTCCGAGGGACTACTTTCTAGGGGACTTAGAAAGTAGCGTTTCCTATTTAAGTGAAAAATCGTTGTTTTGGAATCCACAATACAAATACTCCCTCCGTCCCATTTTCATTGTCCATTATTCCTTTTTCACTTTTTTGTCTCTTGCGTATATCTTTCAATCTATAATATTTTTCATGATTTTGACATCTTTGTATTATAGAACAAATTGAAATATATCAAATAAGATCCATATTGCATATTTTTGGAGATTCACATTGAAAGATATAAGCGATTGAAAACTGCACGAATATCAAAAAAGTACAATGAAAATGGGACGGAGGGAGTATAACTTTGTTACCCCACACACGAAATAAAAAAACACAAGGGAATGGGCACGGGCGAGGGTGCAACCAGACTTTTTGAGTTGTGGGGGTCCAACTTTGATATTGACGCAAGGGTGAAAATCTAGTCTCGATGAAATTGTAAATTTGTAATGGTAATGGTGCCATATTGAATCCTTGTCCCATTTCTCCCTAGAACCAAAATTCTTCTCTACCGCATGGCGTAGCTCTCTAGTCCGTTTATATATGTGGTAGAGATGGAGCTGGAACAGGAACGGAAATTCCAGACAGAGAATCCAATCTCATGACATTACAACACTAGAGATGGTGAATGCATGCGAGCTGACAAGTTGTACAAAGAGGAGAAACGAACCCGTTGATTTCTCTACTGACCTCTATCAATGTCCGATCAACCTATTTTTTTGAGACCATGATTGGTTCCCTTTTGCATCATACAAGGAACCATTGGGCCCACGATAGACTAGGTCATGAACAAGACCGCGGGATCTTGCAATGCAGCCCACACTGCAAGGCAGCGATCCGATCATCTATTTCTGTGATGGACGGCTTGATCAATAGGAGCTCGGATTAAATCCAAGCCGTCCGCGTCAAAATGAACGACTGGATCGACCGCCCTACACCCTTGCAGTGCAGCTCACATTGCAGGATTTTCCCATTGCTCATGAACGTTTAAAAAAAGAAAGAGGTCATGAGTACATCTTGACCTACTGGTCACCGCCACACTACACTGGAAAAATTTTGGGGTGGTATTGAAGTATACGAATTTTTGTGTAAAATTGAAATTTATGAAAGTTTGGGTGCAGAATTAAAAGTTACGAAAGTCTGGGTATCTATTAGACATTGAGGTTAAAATTTGGAGGTCATTTCAAAATTTTCCGTGCAACGTCAAGACTCAAACTCTTGGTCTAAGTTTTTTTTTTTTTTGATAACTAAACTCTTGGTCTAAGTTATTAGGCGACTGGAAATCACAAAAGTTACTCTGTATCCAACATTTATTACATACATGCATACAAACTACATAGGCAAATAGAGGTTCTGAAAAGTTCCGGGCGAGATAATTTTAGCCACCACAAAACCCATACAAATGGATGAGTCATCCAACTCTTCCAAAATGTTACCTTCTAATTACAGCAACACCTGAAAATACGATTCTAACCTTGATGAAGCGTTTGAGGAGAATCTATCTTCTCTCCAGAAGACGTACCCTCAGGCTTTTACTCTTGTGGCTATAGCAGTAGAAGATTATAACATTTCCCGATTATTCTTATGCCAAAGGCAAAGATGGAATGGATCATCAGCATCTCCAACGGAAGAAATCGTCAGCAAATAATGAGAAATATCAAAGATAGATCCTTCCACTTTCTTTGAAACCAAACTAGGCAGTAGGAATACATCACCACCACAGGGACACGTATATACACATATACATATTCTTCATGTATATGTATCTGCAACCAACGTATCTTTCAGGGTGCAGAATCATCTCTCAAGCTTTATTAGTAAGGTTCTAGTTTCACTTTCTTCTACTATAATAGACTCCACCACCTGAATAATGCTGAAAATAACGGTTCCGCGATCCAGCACTCCCCCTTCCACCGTGTCCATCCCACGCGTGGCCCCGACCTGAAACTCTGCTTCCCCCGCTACTTTGCATCCATCCTGTCGGTTGTGTCCCCACCCCGTTATGCTCCTCCTCTTCCCTATCATTATATTCCAAAACCAATCTCTTGATGTCTTGTTTCTCTTCCAGCTCAGCTGCTTCTTTCTGTTTGGTGCTTTGCACGAGTGAACAATCCCTAGGAATGTACATCTGTTTCGTCTGTTGCTTGCTCCCTCGCTTCACGAGAACTTTCACCCTAACCTCCTTGCTTCCACCCGGCTCCTCGTCCAACGTCTCGTCACCGCTTTCCACCTCGAAGCCCCCCCTTCCGTGATGATCCTTTGTGGGGCCCTCAAAGATATTCATTGGTATCGCCATGTTAAGTGTTGGTCGGGCTCGCAATTCTAGCTTTCGTGAATCCAAGCTCTCCTGCATTTACAGTTCAAACAATGGTTCAGTAACCTTCAACAGCAAGCCCACAAGTCACTTGTAGGTTGGATAGAACATAATACCATCAAGAACATCAAGCCATGTTGCTTTAATGACCACATTATGGTTTAACTAAAACGACTGACGGTTGTAGAGAGATTTTGATATCGCTTGCTAAATAGTATCTCAACCTAAAAAGCACACACACTTCTAAGAAGGTGGATCGACATGATAGGACACTGAAACTTCCAGATGCATGTTTGGAGAAACGTCCAAACATATCATGATATCCCCCTATTCTTTTTCTTTTTTTTTCTTTTTTTCTGTAACATTGTTGAAACTTTGGATGTGCTTCATACACTGAGCGACCACTTCTGTCTATCTAATCCAGAAGACACAATATAAAGTTAACTTGGAATACAAGGATAAAAAACTACGAAGTAAATTCGTACATATTCACCTCCTCAGACTTCAGAAAGCAGTGTTACATAACTGTTCAATATTTTCATTTTAATTAAATAATTCATTACCTGACAAATCATTATTGTTATTGTCAACTATGACATACAACAATTATGAAAAGAATAATATTTTGTGGATGTCCTCCATGGCCATATACTAAACTCTTTGAAAACTTACACGTCTACGTGTCGTATCACTAGTCTGTGTCCGTGCCTCTTAAATTAATGAGAACTTGAAATTGTCTTAATATATTATAAGTACAAGCAAAAGAAAATGCCAAAAGAACTGTCACGAAAAGCAAATCCCTACACCTTACCTGCCTCTTAAATTAATGAGAACTTGAAATTGTCTTCCTTCTATATTATAATTACAAGCAAAAGAAAATGCAACAAGAACTGTCACGAAAAGCAAATCCCTACACCTTACCTGCATCAGAGCCTTGAGTTCTTTTTCAAACTCAGCTTCCTCCAGAGGGTCCATCTCTATGACCCTCTGCCGAAAGTGGACTTCTTCATCCTCATCATCCTCTATTCCGTCACCATCATCATAATCATCCTCACTGTCGCCCACATCATCATGATTCTCTTCATCCAAATCTTCTTCCTCGTCGTGTCCCTCTGGGTCAATGGTACTACTCTCTGAATTAGAATCACTGTCCGGAATTCCCTCATGACCTCCCCCATTTTCCTCAAGAATACCATTCACAAGGATTTGTCCATTCACTGAGATGCTGCCAGATGTAGCACTGCTTGGAAGTTTTTCTATGTCTGAGTGCTTCTCACTGTAGGCCTTATCTGTGGATGCAGTACGTTCATGCTCCTCAAGTTCAATCAGAACTGCATTAACTTCTTCAACAGATGAATATCGTGTCATTTTTGGCCGTAAATCTGCAAATAAGTCCTGCAAATTTCAACTATAAGAACAACCTAATAGAAAAGGCGGGTTGTTGTTACAAACAAAAGTATAGAATAATCACACATCAGCTATTTTTTACCCCATCTTTCTTTCAGGGATGAAAGTATAAAGAAGAATATTGGGGAAAGAGCCTGGAATTCTAACTACTTGCAAAGGCGCAAGTTCCTGTGTCATCAACGCAACTTTTCAAGGGAAACTTTAAAGCCCCACTAAATTCCTGTGATAATTGGTTACTATGGCACAAGCAACCATTCCTGATTTTTATTTCTTGCTGTGTTTGGCCGCTTGGATTCAGGCATTGAGTTTTAGAGTTGGAAATTCCCAAAGTTGATTACTGTTCCAGTGACAGGCTTTCCTGGTCAGTACATGTTCCTCAAAGGAGATCAAATCCAAAGTATCCTATGCCTTCAATAGAAGATCCTCAGCAACTATCAAGTCCACTTTCAATTATGGTTACAGAAAGAGAGTTATTATGATCTTTGTTTTGTGAAAAGGGCAGGAGGGGATAGACTCTGAGGTTGTGTCCTGTGCGGGTAAAAGGCCCATAGCCAGACCCTACTGCAAGAAGGCTTACTTCACACTACCAACCCAACAATAGGTCAGAGTAGCACTGCAACGAGAACCCATTGAAATCACAGCAATATATCATAGGATGTCACCCCCTACACGACACTTATCACCTTGGGACCTCCATATCCTATGGGGGCAACTTAGGAAGGGCGGTGGCACTTGTGTTTGAGGGGGTTCAAGTGAACCCTTTGAACTCAAAAAATGCCCTACAACTTTGCATTTTATATACAAATAATTTGATTTTTTCTTTAATATTATCAGCACTAAATTATTCATAGAGCCTAAGTAAATGAAAATTCACTTAAATTTGTAAGTAAGTAGATAATATAGCTCAGCAAAACAAAAAACTCTAGGCCCAATAAAATTATAACCAAAATACATATCCATTTTCTATAGTGCTTCGTCTACAAAAATTTCTTTATGTCTGTCACTGCTGAACGAAAATCTGGGAGTCGCCCCTGAGTCCACTGGACCATCTTTCGTGGTAAGTTGTCACTTAACATTGTAATCCTAGCGCAATTGACAATGAGATATTCTCGATCCAGTGGTCCTATCATTGCTTTCTCCGTCACCCCTCTATTTCTTTCTCAAAAATTTAAGGTCTTATGACATGACCCAACCTCTAATTCATTGAAGGAATAGCTATGAAAGGGGAAAGGGAAGCAGGAGAAGATGCATGAAACAGAGAGAAACAGACTAAAAAACTATCAAGGGTACTGGAACCAATATGAAATTGAATTTTGACTTTTCCAGGCCAACAACCTTCACCCCCAGCCCCCAAAAAGGTGGGTTTTTTCAGCAACTATAATCTTAATGGCTACAGCAATAAAGGGAAACATTAAATGGAGCCAAAGATATGTAAGACTGACCTGTAAGTCAAATTCAATATCGAGTGGTAATGCGCCTTTGCTAAGGATGTACCTCTGGAAATGAATCAAGAATCGATCAAGTTTCCTCTTTGAAGAACCTCGATCAAAATAATGCCCACAAGTTTCCAGAAGTGTAATGACCATTCTGGCACGAAAAAAATCTTCCAGCGGATCCAACACATCTTGCTGATAAAATGGAAAGCAAAAAAATGTACACTATTAGGACCTCACAAAATTCTGAAAGCAAAACAGAACAGAGATAAAGCAAAGATCGTACTGGAAAAGAAGGTGTGTTGACTGGCGTCTATTATCTTTCTTCCTATTGTCTTTTTTGTTCAGGAAAAAGGGCGCACTTTTGGATGGCTGACATTTAGTTGGTACGATCCCGGTCTTGCCAAATCACTGTTGCTATGCCTGAACTATGTCTACCTCCCAATATTCTACAAGACTGCTCCCTCCCTACAATTGAAAATTTTCTCCATACTTGACAACAGCTGTGACAACTACCTTTTTGTAGTTCTCTTGGTTTATTCATTTTAAGTCTAAAGACATGTGAGGTGTAGGAGCAATTATTGCTTCCATCTCTTTTTCTCTCTACCTCTTTTCCTAAAAACCCTTAATCAAGAACACTTTAATGTACCTAGTTGTAACAGACTATTTAATCCAAACGTAATTTTCCAACTTCTAAATAACGAAATCACGTGACTGACAGTAGCAATCACATGCTCCTGTTCTGTTTCAGATTTCTCCAGTAATTTCTAAGTATGGAAAGAGTAGGTACATGATACCATGTCTTCAGGTCTGAAGGGGATTGGACGACCTCAGGAGTGAAGGGTCGTCACAAGGACGACCGCCGGGCTGAAGGGCAACCCATTGTGGGTACATGGCACCAAGTCCGAAGGACTGAAGGAAACAAGGTAACCTCATGAGCGAAGGTTGTCACAGCTAAAGGACAGCCCAGCGGCTGGCTGGCTAAAGGACAACTCACTCCTGAGGTCGGCGGCTTATACTTGGGTTGAGGCATGGAATGGAGGCTTGAGCATCAATGGATCGTCTGAAGGCCCAAGCTCTTTCCAAGACTTCGGACTTTAGACCAGAGAGAGAGACTTGTTGACTAAAGGACAATTCCTCGGTCTCTGCATTATCACCGACTTCTGATCAGTAGACCCTTAGGCCTATGGCCTAGACCTCACATGACTACTACCTACCTTCTGCTTCAGCCCCTATATGTGACACATCTCTATGACCTCCGGCCTCATAGGCTTGAGGCCTTCAGACGACCAGCCATTGAGGACCTTCCTCCTGTCCTTAGTCCAACTAGACTTCAGGCCATCTCTCTCCTATATAAAGTACCATTGCCTTTGTTCAACACATTACTCTTGGTTCAAGCCAAGCAATATTACCATTGCCTTTGTTCAACACATTACACACATTACTCTTGGTTCAAGCCATGACCAGAACAATATTTGGTCTCTCTACTGCCACTCTCTCTCGGATCTGCCTTGGGCTCTCTCCTCCTCTTCCTTCGGCACCACAAGCCCTCAGGATCTCGTTGGTATCCCAGATCACCTCCAGGGCTACCATAGCCCATCGATTTAGCTCACATAAAGTATGTAGGGATCGGGACAGGTGAAAGCATATCAGAATCCACTTTTGAAGAGAAAAGGTTAGAGTGCAGTTTATACAGCAAATGCAAACCAAATTACACTCTCCTTCATTCAAACCATTAACTACACCATTTCAGATGCACGTCAATTTAATAAAACCAATTCAAGAAATATAAAAATGGAGCTCTAAGATAATATTCTGTATGGACAATATTCTTTTCCATAGCTGGGAAAAAAATTGTTCACTAGGATATATAGGTTAAAGCAAGAGAGCCCCAGGTCTTCGAAAATATGCACTACTTCTTGTTGACATGGGTAATTTGAAAATAGGGATAGAGAACTGGTTCACTACCAAAGAAAAAGGAGGGAATTGAACCAAGATGTGGGAATTGGGTACAATCTCAATGGGTAACTTTTGAAGAACCTCTTACAAAACTGAAGGTAACAGTGCATTTCTCAAAAGGTCGGTGGAGGCAATTGCTCACTCTTGGCAACTCTGCCCTTTGGCCTTGACTGAAAAAAATTGAGCACATACAGGACATTATCCATAACTACTACCAAAATGTTCTAAAATAAGATATTAGTAATGCTATACCTCTAAGGTCCCAAGGCCAAAAATGAGAATCAAGTAGAGTGTATCAAAAATAACAGACGAATCCAATTGCTCATAGTTGTACAGCTCCCCTAAGAGCCGCATGTGGGCAAGGCGTTGTTGTTGCATCCCAAAGTCATTCAACTCTAGTCCCACCCTGATTTCCTCCAAGACCTGACAGTAAAACAAGTTGAAGTTACTACCAAAGCACAAATTGATTGAAAAATATAACAAAATGAGCATAGTGATGCAGCAACGTTTTTATTTTCTTTGGTCAAAGAGATCATGCAACTCAAATGCATACTCAAAAACTAGTCTTAGATGAGGTGCAAGCATCATTGTTGAGCTACATTATGATAACGCACAGAACTTATATACGAAAAAAGAATATAAAAGCAAAAAAAAAAGCAGCAAAATGCTTGGAACGGCCTTTAAATAATGGTGATCACCCAATAAAAGGAGCATCTTCTTGGTACTGCAAAGCAGGGGGGACATGTTCAAAGTGCAAAAGAAGGAATCTCACCCTATTGCACTTAACATGTTTATAAGAGAAGAAACCAAATGCTCACAAATAAGATTTTAAGGAACCAACCTCATCAACAACAGCAACTGCAAATTCATCATGATAGCGACTCAAGCCAGCAGTAAGTGAAGCAATCAAGTGAATCTGACCATACTTGCCCTTGTGAACCTTCGTAAAGCATTTTACAAGGTACAGCTCGCATTCATTCCATGGTAGTTTACGAAGCTGTCTTAGCACATGCTCGATGGAGGATTTATCGAGATCTGAGAAAAGTAGTTTTCTGATGTACTACAATGATGACCAGAAAAGCCACTCAATGATCAGTGATATCAAGTCATATAAGATGCAAAATCATTGAACCAAAATATAATTTATACCTGATGCAACGGAGGACGGACTTTTGAGATTCGTGCAGATCTTTCCGGTGGTTTGCACAAGTAGTATGCATTTTCCACAAGTGTACTGTGACGAGGATCCAAATTTTTGACATTTTTTAAGCGCATTAAAATCTCCAGCATGTTGGCCATGCGTACAGAAGTTTCAGGGGACCGGTAAAGAAAACGACCACATGTCTCGAGAAGATTGCAGGCAACATCAATGTTGTGATGAGTAAAGTCATCCAAACAAGTCTGGTAAAAGAAAACCACTGTCAGCCATAACACAAGTACAGCAGCAATACATTATAGGCTTTGGTGTTATTGGGCATTTGGTTGTGGTTATTGTTGGGGAGTCAAGAATTACCTTTACTGTTTTTTCCTTTTAGTTGGCCTCTTTCCATCTTTTTTTATTATATCATTTTAGTTAGTAAAAGGTGAGGCTGAGAGTTAGGTTGTGTTTTTGCGAGTGGCAGCACTAGAAAAGTACATTTACTTTTCGAAGCTCTCTCATCCGTTTCATTTCCTATTGTACTCGATATCACTTTTTTTTTAATTCACTTGTGATCAATGAAATTCTCTTTGCCGATCAAAAAATAAAAAGTACAACAGCAATACTAACTAGTTGTCTTGTCTAAACCTAATAGGCTAAAAGTACAAATCTTTCTCAAATCCCAATTGACTCATAAACTTCTGGCTAATTTCCAACAAAAAGTGCAATCCACCCCATGTGCAGCTTAGGTCTGCGATAGACTAATTGGTCTCAGTTTTAACAGGAGACATGCATCTATTGCAAAGCTGCAACAACTGCACTATTCAAGAACCACTTCCAGTAATACCTTAAAACAACAAAAAACAAAGCCAGCAGAAGCAATCTTGAACTTGCAGAGTTCTCCAATGAACCGAATATTCCTGATCTTTGACTCAATATTTATTTGATCCTGGAATAAAATTGCAGTCCACTATAATGTCATGGTTGGTAAATCAAGAAACAAAACATAGCCACTATTAAAAGCAGCCACTTTTATCAAGAAGAGGCATTGATACTGAATAGACCTTCTTATTTATCAAAAAGTTGAACTCTTCCTCCAACAACTGCAAGAGCATGGAAGAGACATCCTTCATGCAAGTTGACAGAGTGGCAACCATCCGTGAGTAGTATGGCAGCAGTTCTAGAGATGTTCTTGGAACATTAAACAAAGCCCTCACAAGCTTTTTCCGGTTTGATTTGGAATTTAAATAACAAAACTCCACCTGACAAAATAACATTATCTAACAGTAAGGTGTAGAGATAGATGGCATACATTTTAGAAAGCAGAACAGGAAAAAAACATAAACTGTAAGGCTTAAGCAAGAATGGGTGCTTACAGTCAACTGATCAATAAGGTCACGGCTCACACAACTGGGTAGCCTCTGCAATAGACCATCCAAATTTGTCCCTTCGAGACCTTTAGTTCTCTCCTTTTCAGTTTCTCCCTTTCTTTCAGCATCTTTGCCTTTTCCTCTCTCTTTGTCTTGGTCTCTGGTCCTTTCTTTATCCTTTTCATCTTTGTCTTTACCTTTCTCATTTGCACCCTCCTGAGAAGTTCCAGGATCTGCAGAAACTTCTGCCGAATCTAGGCTAGGCATCTGGCCTTGGTCTGATTCAGGTGGCGAATCCTACAAATTGAAGTTTTCTGTATAAGTAGCTACACGAGAATCATATAGAAGATAGAATAAAAACTTCAACATATTTTAGACCATCTCCCATACACAACTTCCATGATAACAGATCTTTTCAACATTAAATAGCATTAACAACTGCAATGCAGAAGCAAAAGCAGCATATATATACATTGAAACACAGACAAAATCCAGACATAATGGTTCAGTACAAATATGGACAGCATCTTTCCAGCAGCACTTAGAATCTCTTTGGTGTGTAATAAATGGGGAGAAAATAAAGTATTGGGGGGTGGGAGTTGGTGAGAAACAAAAACGAGCCAATAAAAACCTATCACTGCTTACCATTTCTCACCTTTTTTATTCATCATGGTAGGATTCCCCCTTTTTTCCCTTTTAACACTATTTTCTCAAAATTCAAATGGGCTGTTAGAAAACATAAGAGGCAAATCATCTCCCACGTAAAACGAGAATTGATAATGTATTAAACAACTGATGTCCTATGGATGACCTCACCCTTGAAGCGGTGAGGAAGCAGAACACTTCTGCAGGCGGTGGATTATATACGGTTCTATGTGGTATTCTGTACTTACAAGTTTAGTCCCTAGAACTTCATCTATAAAAAGGGACTTCAGTTCTTAGTTTCATTCATTCAAGAACATAGAGAGCTACTACTGTAAAGAATGACGAACGAGATTAAGAGAAATGTCAATAATATTATGGTTAGTCCAGGAGAACAATCATTTTCTTGATAGTTCCTTTATATTTGTTATTCTGTGGTTCCTTTATTTCTTCAATTTGTAACATGCACATGAAAAAAAAATCGTGTTGATGTGCAGGGGCAACAACAGATTGAGAACGAAAGCAAATTTACGGATAAGCTAACGGAACATGACAAACTTCAGAAAGATCAAGACAGAGAAAGCCTGCAACAGATTGGTCTTCACAAGTGGTTATGGCAAAGCAGCTACTATGCAGGACATTTGCACGGAGAAAGAAAAAAAACCAAGGGCAGGTCACAAAAATACGTTCTGCCATGCTAGTGGTAGGTCTTGACACAGAACACTCTGACACTCTTGACCATTTTATTCTATCTAAATCAGGAATTATTCAGAAAAAAGAAACAAAAATCCAGATAAAATTTTTAGAAATTCCTACAAAATTGTGGAGACTTGAAGCAAAAATAACTGAAAAGAAAGACGATGTATTCAGAAAAACAAATGCTTGAAGCCAAGGAATATGTTGCTGTTGCTATCCTGGATGAAATTGCGAGCAATCCATAGATGACAAAGAATAAGTTGCCAATACATGATAAACTGATTCAATAATGTGAGTGACCATAAGCTATTAGAGAAAGCCAAATTCAAAAATCAATCAGCTATATAGGTTCTAGGTGACGGAAGAAAAATTAAGGCTGTAAAATGAGCAGGAAGCTAATTCCTTACACATGGTTGTTCTTGTGTCTTCGGAGATTGCTCATTCACCTTGGGTTCTGCTTCTCCCAGTAATACTGCAGGAACAAATGCTCTGGGGAAAAAAACACAAGATGTGTACAATGGCGATGGCAGTGTATTGGCTATGGGGTCATGCAACCTCATGGAAACATATGTTTTGACTTCTATTATACTGAGATTTTTCATAATTAGTAAATGACCCCATTAAAACTTATAGTTGACACCACAATAGATTATTTCTCACTTAAAATTCACCTCTCAAAATATCGCTCAAAACGCAGACCAATAAAAAGTAAAGCATAGCCTTCGTAATTCACGAGCCCTATATAACAAGTTAAAATATCATACCATCTCCATTCCAAAAAGATTAGTGGTTCAAAAAATGAAAAACAAGCCCTAACAAGTCAAACTATAATACTACCTCCATTCCATAAAGATTAGTGATCTGCAAAATGACAATCTTTTTGGAATTGAGGGACCACATTTCTGCTTACATACGGGTCCACCGACAAATAAAATTTGCATATATAAGTGTATACCTTACAGGTAAAAAAAAATACTATCTATTTTGAAAAACCTAAAATTCTACTGTCTTTTTAATAAGGTTGACAATCGGAACATTAATTACTCAACCTTATCAAACCCTTGTGGAGATCTTATCGAACCCTTATCAAGTGCTTATCCAGCCTTTATTGAGGAGATCGATCCTCTATCGAACTGAACCGAACCAAGCTGAGCTCGGCTCATTTACCAGTCGAGCTTGATATTCAGCTGGCTCAAGCTCGTTCTTACAAACCAGGTAGAGCACAAGGCAAGATGAACCATACTGAGTCAAGCTCGAGGATGGCTCGATTCGTTTGCAACACAATGAACAACTCAACAATTCCATGCTCGCCAAGTTCTGGAGTCACCACTGGTCATGTGAATCGGTAACCTCAAGTTGGAGACACTTCACTTAAAGTGCCATTGCCACCAACTAGAACTATCTAACCAAACAAAAGATTTTACTTTTTTAACATGAATTACTGTTGATACAGTTGTGCGACAATTAAATACCTGAGATCTGGTAAGCTTTCATAAAAAGCCCTAGTATCTTCATCATCCCACATTGCTTCAAGAACTGAAGAATCTTTTCCAGAACCAGGTGATAACATGTCCTCCCCAGTTGTGACCCTAGTTGTGTGACCATCCTCTGGCAGCACCGGAAGTTCCATGTCAAGAGCTTCAGCTAAACTGCAACATGAAGAAATACAACCACCAAATGAATTATAGGAAATGGGAAAATGTAACTAAAATAATTATAGGTGACATTCTGAGGAGATAACGGACCCACATAAAAATCACTCCCTTCGTGTTTTTAAGAGGACAATTTTCTCAATATAGTTTCTAATTTTCATGGAATTCTTATCAACTAGCATGATCAATTGCCTTTCTGGATTTTCACATAACTTTCACAGTAATAACTCCAAGCAAACAAAAACTATGTAAGAACTAGGACACTATAAACATCTCTAATAAATAAAGAATAAAAAAATGGTCAAATCAGAGATCACATTACAGTAACCACCAATGCCAACATCGATCCTCCAATTGATCTCGAGTTTTGGAATGCACGGTGTTGATTGAAGAGGACCAAGAAGGCTTGGAGAGCTGGCTCCTTTATATCTATCGAAGACAGGATTAGAAAGACCTTTGAGGATGTCCACAGCTATTCACATGCTCTGGCTGTTATTCACCAGGACCTCACATTTTTTGCTCAAGTCAGATCTACGTCCGACCTCCTCCATGTTTGCTTGACTTTCTAGGAGAGCTTCAATTTGGAGAGGGTTTAAAAGTTAAAATTTTTATATATAGCTTCCCCATTTGTTTTAATAGGATGACACCCCCCTGGTGTCTCTTGTTGTACACATATACAGATATACTTACTTATCAAAAACAACATGACATTAGCCTCAATATAGAACCAATATACCACATCCAGACTACGTAACATTACTAGTTACCCAGGTTTGGATGTAATTTCAATCTTCAGAATCCATGTAGGCCAAACAATCAAGGGGTTCCAATTTCCTAAGTCTTTCTTATGACTTTAATCTACGCTAGTAAAAGAACCAAACTCAGTCTATCTGTACACTCCAGTCACATATCATTACTTAAGTTCAAGATATCTAAGTATCTTGAAACTCCAATTCTCATTTGTGTTAGCACTAACAAAATATAATCAGCGCAACAAAATGAATAAGTTTTCAGACCATGGTCATCAAGAACTATTCCGGAGAGATCTATGTATGAGGACATCATAGACTTAAAAAGAAGTACCAACCATGAAATATTGAGATGACTAATTTCATAATGACCAACTCAAATGTCAAGACCCAAGCACGCTTGCCTCACGGCATGGCCAGGCTGCCACAAGGCACCCTGCTTGCCATTACATTGCGCCAAATAAAGGTTACACAAATCCAATCTTTATATTTAACGGCTTTAACCTGATTCATCAAATGGGGGTGGCATGGTGAGCCAGTTTCCAATTCTGTGATGTGACTAATAAGCTTTCAAACTTCTGTCGCCATGCGCTAACATGTTCAGAAGAGTAGGTACATTTTAATAGGTACGGCATGAATCAACAGAATGAAAAACTTACGCTGACACACCACGATATAGATGATCGTAAGATTTTCTCAGCTTTTCATATGAACTGGCATTTTCATCACTTAACTCTCCTTTTGCATTCAGGATCTTTGCATTTTCATGCTCCATTTGACGAAGAGACTTCAGTTCAGCATGGTGGGGGAAACAAAAACAATCACACCAGTTAAAAGAAGACTATAACATGCAGGGAAAGAGACCAGATTCTCCAATCAAAAAGGGACATCAACCAACAAATCTTCTTAGCACCTTAACCTAGAAAATGAGGGGAAAACTTTCAGAATGCGATCAACGTCTTACACTATGCTCTGACTGAAGTAGTCCGGCAGCTGCTTCATAATATGCACACAATGACTTCCTGAAAATTTTCTTATCGACAGTGATATGGAGGCCCTTGAAAAACTGCAATAATTTGTCAGGATTGATAATACAGCATAACAGAATACCTAGTAAGAGAAACCCAAAGACAAAAGGCCATTTCGATGTCAATGGAGATAACAACAGAGCTGTGCATATTGTATGCTTACTGTGGACTTTCAATAAATGTGCATAATATGCATTCAAAAACCCTTGATTTGTTTATAAAATTGCAGAACAGTTGAAAGGAAGGGGGCAAAAATCCCAAAATCAGAAGCATTTATCAGCAGGAAAATTTCAGCTTTAAGAACAGTGGAGACATAAGGTTAAGATGAATCCAAATTGGCAAGAACTGATTAACATATACTTAAGTTAATCGTGAATCATACAAACAAAGCTGAGTATTCTTAAGGGTATGGAGCACCTTCCAGAGTTGAATATAGAGCACTAGTCCTAGTCCTAGTCTTCAGTTTAGAGAAACACAAGTATTGTACTACGTCTTCTCATAAAAAAAGTTAGCTCCACCCAAAGATCCAGAATGAACGAAATGAGAAACGAAATTTATAACCATGAAACATCATCCACAATGAGGCAACTTTAGACAAATCATAAGGCAAAGAAACAGAAAAAGGAAAGGAAAAATAAAGTGAAAGAAATATTGCACCTCCTCAAGAAGTTCTTGTCCAGACTGTGGAAGTCCCAGGAAAGTTCTCCCTTGTCGTGCAAAACTGGCAAGAAGGGAGAGATTTGTCTGAGTTGCATCTCGATCCTTCAGGTGATCTACGCTAGTAAGGTCCTTTATGATATTAACGAAAATGCCACTGTCTTCTGTGACTCCAACGAAGAAAAGTTCCAAAAGGAGTTTTAAAGAACTGCGCTTCTTCATGGCTCTTAAATTCCTGTCCACCTCAGAATCATCCCCAGACTTCCCAGGAAAGAAGACTTTTAAGAGGCCCTGAACCAAGCTTGACGAGAATTCTTGGTACCTTTGATGAAGCAATGAACATATCTACAACGGGAAACAAAGGGAAAAAACTGAAGTAAACACACATGCTTGATACAGAAAATGAGCAAGACCTCACTAAAGTTTTTGGACACAGTTCCAGGGAAATAAAAAGTTCTCAGTAGTAAACGCAGATGGTAGCACAGTGGTTAAGCTTCGGCATGGAACCCAGAGTGTAATTCTTAGTGTCGGATGTAATGGAACAAAACAACTTTAGCAGATAAAGTTCAGAAAAAGAGGACTTTAAGAGAGAAAAAAGACAAACTTGTGAGAAGGGAAAAAACCATAACTCGTATTGTACAAAATGCAGCAGTTCAAATCAACATGTACCTGAACCGCAGCTTGTATGTCTGAAGATCTAAGCTTGGCATCACAAATAGCTGTCACTGCTTCACTAACAAATTTGCTTAAGTTGACGCTTCGCAAATCATCCATCAAACTTTCCCGTTGCTCTTCATTAATCTGCTTGAGTTTCTTGATAACTGCGGTGTTGCGCTTAATGCTGGAATCTAATGTCCTGAGAAAACCAGAGTCTGCAACCAAGAGAATATAGTAACGATGTGTGCAAAAAACCATCCCATGTCCAAGATATTAATATGTTGTGCTGAAATATACAACAATCACATTTTCTAGTTGGGCGGCATAATTTGTGATCTTGGAAAAACAAACAAAAAGAAAAGGAATATGGCATGTATAGATTTGCTTGTATTATCTTACTTTATCTCATTTGACTTATTATGTAGTCAAGTAGCCATTTGTTGAGTTAACAAGCAACTTGAAATATATACATCATTCCAACAAATGAATTGTGGAACTAACTTTGTACAAAAAAAATCTACACTTTTATCACTCGACAATAACCTCAATTTTTTCAGCACTCAATGCCTTTGTTTTCTCTGCTAAAAGTCTTTTTCCCTCTCTAATATGCTAACTTACTGCATTAAAAGAAAACCTTTGTAGCATCCAAAAAGGTATTTTCAGCAAGTAAAAATGGAGAAAAAGCACCTCTGCAATTGTGATTATAAGAAACTCTCAACAGTCTCATCAATAGAAAAAGTAATCAAGAGGTTACTCTACTACACTATTACTCAATTAACTAATCAAGAAAAAAGTATTGAAAGATTCGCACCCACTGGGACCAAATTACAAAAATTCAGAAAATTTTCTATTAACTTCTTTTAAGGACTAGAACACCCTGATTTCCAATCATATCACTCATTACAACTTCCTCTTTCCCACTACACTAAACTGATGGAGTAGTCATCTTCAAGGTACCCTATATTCTACCATACGGCACTATGGGGTTTATGGCTTCTTATTATATCACAGCGCAGACGTGCAGGATTTCCAACATCTTCTTAAGCACTTAGCCACCTACTTTATTTTCTTGATCTAACCCTATTTCTATGACCAACATTGTTTTCTATAATTCCAATCAGCTGTCCACAGGATCTATCTTTGCTGACAACAGTAAGGTCTCGTTTGATTCGCGGACTGACAATGATGGGATTAACAATCCTGGGATTAATAGTCCCTGGATTATTTGTCCAGGATTAATTTCATCCCTAATTTCACCTAATCCCATGTTTGATTCGCGTGGAATTAATTATGGGATAAGGAATAGTATTTTTTTTTTAAATTCAAAACCATTTTTAGAAAAAAGAAACTTTTGAAAAATAAACATTTTAAAACAAATAATTTTGTGAAACATTTTTATTACAAAACAATTTGGGAAATTTTTTTTTTGAGCTAATTTTTGAAAAAAAAAAAACAAATTTCTTAAAAAAAGTAGAAAATCAATTTTTTGAAAGAAAAAAAAAAGTTTTTGAAACTTTTTTTTGAAGAAAGAGGTTTTTTGAAAACATTTTTCAAACAAAATAGTTTTTGAAATCATTTT
This sequence comes from Rhododendron kiyosumense, assembly GCA_019656275.1. Taxonomy (NCBI): domain Eukaryota; kingdom Viridiplantae; phylum Streptophyta; class Magnoliopsida; order Ericales; family Ericaceae; genus Rhododendron; species Rhododendron kiyosumense. The sequence goes on from BPLS01000163.1 coordinate 2,966,274, forward strand.
TTGAGAAAAGAAATTTTTAAAAAACATTTTCTCGTATTTTTTAAACAAAAATAATTTCTGAAAACATTTTCGATAAGATGAAAGTTTTGAAAATAGTTTTTTTCAAAAAGTTTTTGTAAAACATTTTTGAAAAATAAGAAAGTTTTGAAAAAATATATTTATAAAAAAAGTTTTTTCAAAACAATTTCTGAAATTAAGATTTTTAAAAAAAACATTTTCTGAAATTAATTTTTTTTAATTTTTTTAAAAATCATTTTCTGAAATTAATATTAAAGAAAATAATTCTGAAAATACTTTTTGAAATCAATCTCAATATCATTGAAATATTTTTGAAAACAATTCCTCGTTTGTTAATCCTACGTAATCCCACCTCCCCCCCTAGGATTATTTAGTACCCCCCTTATAGGGATAAAATTAATCCTGGGATTAATAATTCCGACAGTCATTTCGGGAACCAAACGTGGAATAACTCAGGATTAGGTACATTTAGTCCTATCCCAGGCAATTAATCCACGAATCAAACGAGGCCTAAAGGTACAATTCTGGATAAGGACCAAACGTTCCAGCTCATTGAACTGCTGATGCTTCCCACTAACCATCATGCAACTTTGAATGCACTCCCAAAAGCATAACAAATCAGAGTTGAACAATACATGAAGAGATTGGGCATCACTATGGACATCCGATTTTGCAAAAAACAATCAACTCGTGACAATATCAGATATGTGGGTAACGTTCAATATAAGGAAAATACTAAAACAACTACTAACCAGGCCTTTCAGGATTCAAGTTACTTTGACGAAGAGCTATTTTTGCTTCTATTGACTTCTTAAATTCCTCCTGTCGTGCAACAGCATCCTGAAACAAAAAAATAAAAGATCAAGCATAAATAGTAGAAAATTTCCGGATCACAAAAGTGGTACCAGTAAAATTTTGGGCTTTTTACCTCTAGGTCCGTCCAGAAAATAGAAAGTAATTCTCACCAAGTCACCTCTAATTAATGAAACACTGAAACCCTATAAAAGTGCCTAAACCCTGAAAGTGTGTAACCCCCAGGGCACCCTATGAAAGTGCCTAAACCTAGGGTACCTTATAAAATTGCCTAAACCCCTAGAGTATCCTATGAAAGTGCCTAAACTGCTAAAACCCTATAATAGAAAAGTGCACCCTAAAACCCCTATGAAAGTTCCTAAACCTAAACCCTAGGGCTATATGAAAGTGCCTAAACCTAAACCCTAGGGTATCCTAAACCCTAAACCCCTAGAACCCTAGGGTACCCTAAAACCCTAGGGTACCCAATGGTACTAGAGTACCCTAATGGGTACCCTAAAACCTTACGATACCCTAATCCCTAGGGTGACACTTCCATTAATGGTAAATGTATTTTTGTAAAAGTGGACCTAGTGGTAATTAAGTATTCCATCACTCCTTAATGGGAATTAAGTTTCACTTTCCTGTACTTAAAGAGGTAAAAATCTCTAAAATTTTAGCCTTTAGGTTTGTAGAATAGAAATACATAAGCTCTCATTTGAAATGTGTGAGAGAACAGGACATACTTAAAACTTAATATCAAACCACCATAATAGCTGAAACGTCTAACCTTCGATGCCTAGCACATAGTCCAACAAACATTTAAAATCAACTTAGAGGGCCAATTTGACAAGAAATCTACTCGTCATTTAAAAGGTGCCTATAATATTTGAACAGGAAAAATCCTCTCTAACCGGTATTCAAGAACGTAGAAATGATAATAACCACATAGATTGAATATACAGTGAAACTGAACAAACTTTTGAGAATTCAAATCATAACTAATAGAAACAATCTAACCATATCAACTAGACCAAGCTAACCTCATCATCTTGCTTGCCATGATGTTCACCCCCCACCTGACATTCATCCTCAGGCTGATCCATATTCCTATAGAGGTACTAGCGATAATTACCTGTTAAGAAGGAAAACGAATTGACGAGACTGACAAGCGAAAACAAATCCAAAGGAAGCAAACCTCTGTAATGAAACCCATGGAAAGTTACAAGAAAAAAAGGTATTGTGCATGAAAAAGCAATCAAACATTAAGTAGACGCAAGGGCGGAAGTACTTGAAGGCTAAGGCAGGCTATAGCCTAGGTCATTTTGAGAAAAATTTTCTTACGATCCAGAATTTTTTTTTTTCCGAGAGAAAAAGATGACAGACAAACCTCGGTGGGTCTTCGAACGAACGATTGGGTGAATATTCGTTCGTTCGTTCGTCGGGCTTCAATCGTCGACAGCAGCTTCGTTCTTCGTTTCTCTTGCGTCGCCTCTCTCTCTCTTTCTCTCTCTGTTCTGCGTGAATGGCTCAAAGGGGGGAAGGGGGGAAGTGTGAGGGCTTTAGGGGTAAAGTGTAATTACTTGGGGTTTTTATGCCATCTCTTATCCTGGCCGTTTGATTTCAATCCAACGAACCACATGAAAGTCCCGCACCACACCCTGTATATATATGTACAAGTTTTGCTTAATTCATTTTTTTTAGCCCAACCTATTCCACCCACCTATTTTCCGGAAAGTCTATGGGTACATACATTTATGTACATACACACGTACATACTCACTTTAAATTTGTCTCGGGTCTTATAAAAATGATCCGAACCGTTCATTTTGTTCAAAATAGTTTATTTACGGTTCTCGCAAAAAATCAACTCAACTCGATGTCGATAAAGACATTTAGGATACATCCAACATTACTTTAGATTTCAGGTCTGGATTCTATAGCAAAAGTGGATGTTTCATAAACGCCTTTATCGATATCGGCTTAAGTTAAATTTTTACAAAGATCATAAACAAATTATTCTGAACAAAATGAGCGGCTCGGATCTTTTTTGTAGGACTTGTTACGAATTTAAAGTGCATATGTACGTGATGTATGTACATGAGTGTATGTACCTATAGCAACACTCCCTATTTTCTCTCCCTCTTTCCTACTTTCTCTCCTATACTCTCCCTTTCTACTACCGTCAAGGGCTGATTGTTTAGAGCTGAAAACTCAGTTAAATTGACTCAAGAAATTTCATGAAATCTCATGGTGCTCAATCTTTTGATTCGGATGCCACAGGAAAAACCCTAAAAAGCGACTTCAAACTATCCATTGGTCAAGATGTTGATTAAAATTGGTTCATTAAGCTACCATCTTTAAAATCGGGCGAAGGACTGACATTTAGGGTTTATGCTAAACCAAAAAATTGGGCTTTGTGTGCTTAAATTTTTTGTTCTTACAATCTTATTTTTTTAGGTTTAAATTATAATGTAATAACAACAAAAAATCTGAAGCATTTTTTGAGATTTGTTGATATCCAAGAATTTTTTTAGGAGCGACTTTTTCATATTATATATTTAAAGACACCACTATATTAACTCCTCAGAAATAGATATTCAATGTTCACACTCGTTACAATCTGAACATCTATATAATAACAGAGCTCAGTTTTTGAATCTTATATACGTACTTATAAACCTAGACCTTCATTTCTAAATCCTATGGTTAGCAAGTGTTAAGAGTATCTATAAATCTAGATCATCCACTACCAACGGCTAAGATCAAGTTTTCAAACACTTACTTATCTAAAACGATTGATTTTGGATTGATTTTATTTGTTATGGAAGCAGAACTTTAGTTGATATATATGGTAATCGATACAATCCATATTGATTTTATGGAAGTAAAACTCATATACAGTAGAACTTTAATTGAGCGTTCGAGCTATACCTTCAGGCATGGGCAAGCACTAGTTCACAATATGTAAAGTCAATGGTATGATGATACTAGCCATACGTGCAGTGCATGGATTGGATTATAAACTTTATTTATTAGAGATTGCCCGTATCCGTATGCATACTATATACACCATTTTGCCAATAATTGCTAAAAACCTACAATACATGACATGTATACTACGATTTGCATTGTCTCATTCGGAGAACGGTACGTATTCCACCCTCTATCCCTTTTGTATAGAAATTACACTATACGACCGTGTATCCTACGATTTATACACGTATTCTAATTCGGTACGTATCATCTGATTTTTTTTGAGAAAAAGTTGGACTTTATTTCAAGAAGTGGAACCCCGAATGCATAATCTAAGCCGTTTGATCTAATTATGGAATCTTTCAAACCATTTGATAGACATCCAGCCTCAACGTATGGCTTATATAGAAGAAAGAACCATACTTTGATTGTATTTTGCTTGACTCTTTTTTTTTCCTAATAAATGGTATAGAAAACCTTAATGTAATAGGTTCTAATTGAGAGACTTGAAATTTTGCATCTTAATTTTTTTTTAAAATGTAACCATAATTTGTAGGTGGTATTTGGAGTATCTACTTTTTAATTGTCTATTAATTATGATTAACATTGTTGAAGTATAGACGAAATTTAGTATTTGATACAAGAAAGTTATGTCCAAATAAGTCCAATCGACAAAACCCAAAGATAAAAGATATTATTGAAGAAAATATAAATGTTATCTAGTTTTTAGGAATTCTAAAATATTTAGCTTTAAAAACTCTAGAATATACTTGTGAAATATTTAGATTTTTTTGTGAGAATTAGTCATGTGTAATTCTAGAATTATCTCAAAGTTTATCTTGTATGAAAATATCCTTGTACCAGAGTCTTCCATGGAGTAGAATAAATATGAATGAGTTCTACCTATTTTGTATCAACCAAAAAAAAGGTTGAGTTCAAGTGTCTAATTCCCCACTCTTTTAGTATTCTCTCTTTTCCAAAAATCTTGTTCAACTGAACAATAGAAATTTCTACTCTTCCAACAACGTATCTTTAAGATATGCGATACGTATCCCAATACGATCTATATAATTGAAAACACTGATTTTGGGTTAGCCCGGGGTAAAATCAATTATTGGTTCCGCCCTTGAGTAGACGTCATATTTCCAATATTAAATCAAAACCTATAAAGCGCGGGGAAAAGTCGCCAGTATGTGTACGGGGTACCGGTACGCTTACGGGTAAGGCAAAAATAGGGTATGATGCGGTATTTGGGGACAGCTTCGGGAAACCATGGGTACGGCATCAGGTACGGGAGAATCAAGGTTCTGTTCATGTGTTTACCTGATTCGATGGGTCTGCGTAAATGGAGATGCTGAATCGAGGCTTGAAAGTTCGATCGAGAGACGAATCACCTGTACTCTCTTCTTCGCAGTTTCTTTCTGTCCCCCCAACGATTCGCCGTTCCTCCGCTTCGTGTATGTGTAGTTGTGTATTGACGATCCAGACCTGCAGCTAGGATTTTACTTCGCCCGGTTTTGCTAATTAAGGAGCGGCATATTTTTTTTTCTTATTTAAATTTTTTTCGTATTTGTTAATTTGTAGTTAATTTTTGGAGATTATTATTGCATTGCCATAATGAAAGAAATCTAAAAAGCAAAAAAATTGGTATCGAAATCAATTTTTTTTAATAAAGACAAAAAAATTGGTTTATTTTCGTCTTTATTCAAAAAAAATTTGATTTCGATCATAATTTTTTACTTTTTAGATTCCTCTCGTCATAGGGATGCAATAATCTCCCAAACTTAATGACAGACTGACAAATACGGAAAAAATTTAAATAAGGACAAAAAAATAAGCCACTTGGCTTATTTAACCGAGCGGAATTGTGTTCGTTGTATGTTGCAGCGGCACTTAGTGTTTGGTTCATACAAAAAATAAGAGAGAGACTATAAGGCTCTGTTTGGAACTTAAAGAAAGGAACGAAAACGAAAAGAAAGAAAATTAAAAAAAAAATTCCCTCCTATTGTTTGGTTGGCAGAAAAAGAGAAAAGAAAATAACAATTTTAAGTTTTGAGAATAGTAAATTTTTCCTTCCTTTTTCCTCTCATTTTTTTTCCATTTTATTTTATTTTCCTTTTTTTTCTTTTTCACAAGTTCCAAAACAGAACCTAAGTGCCCGATTGGGTGTGGGATAAGTTTTTGAGTGATTATTTATAGAGGAGATAAGATAGAAAGGGGATTAATTATGGAGAGTGGGCCCATGTTAATATGACTTTTATAGAGGAGAGATCCAAAAGAGGAAATGACGAAATGTTAGGGATACATCAATGTGTTACATCTCAACCACATCTCTTTTACATGCATGTGTGAGAATTTCACAATATATGTTATGGACCCATATGTATGTGAGATGGGTGTGATTGAAGTGTGCAAATTGATGTGCATTAAAAAAGTAATTGGTTTGGATGAGATATTCAAGAAGGGGATTAAATAATACTTTGTTTGAATAATGGATAAAATGGGTGGACAAAATATGGTGAATAATGTAAAAAGCTATCAAATGACCATTTTGCTCTTATGCAATCTCAAATTTTATTATCTATTATATTAAATATTTAAATGCAAATTTAATTCCTTTTTCACAATTATGGTTTAATAATTATTAAGTTTACTAACAAATTAATTAATATAATAATTAAAAATTAAAAATATCATTTTTTATTGTGTTTTATTATTATTATTTTTGAAAATATGAAATGGAAGGGCCTTAATATGTGGTAGTATTAGGCCTCGTTCTACATTCCAAAATAAGTACTTGAAAAATATGAACTTATTTTCAAGTTTAAAAATATAAGTTTACGAAAATGATTTTTTAATTTTTTTTGTAGAATTTGATAGATCTCATCGAAATCTATCAAATAAGATTCATATTGCATATTTTTTTATTTCAGTGAGCCTATTATTTTTAAGTTTGAAAATTGCAAATAAGTACTTATTTTTTAAGGGGTAAACCAGAACACTACCTTAAAATACAAAGGGTCTTTAGTGTAATTTACCTAATTATATACTTACGTTTTGCCGTCCAAACCCCATTGGTTCACCATAACAGACGAACGGAGGTTTTTGCTACCCAAACCTAGTTCAATAGAGGTTCACGATCGGAGTCCGGCGGCTCGCCGAGGTACATCTCTCTCTCTCTCTCTCTCTCTCTCTCTCTCTCTCTCTCTCTCTCTTCCATTTTTTTCCCAATATGGGTGTGTGTGACTATATGTGATGAAGATGGTGGATGAGGAGGGGTGAAAGGGTAAAAAAAAACTAAGGGGGTTCACGATCGGAGTCCAACGGCTTGCTGCCATCGTCAAGGTACGTCTCTCTCTTCTCTCTCTCCCCCTTTGCTCTCTCCTCCATTTTTTTCCAATCTGGGTGTGTGTGACTGTGTGTGATGAAAAGGGTGGATGATAAAGGGTGAAAGGGTAAAAAAAACTAGGGGGATAAAGGCGGGTTAGTTATGCCCAGGCGAGATGGTGTCCAAAAAATATGGCCCTGAATCCGGAATAAGCCGGATTAAACAAGAAGGGGGATAAGTTAATTCGCCTTCTTTTCCTCCATTCAAACCGATGCAAAATTATCCCATCAAGCCCTTATCTGCCCGGATTAGCTCATCGACCTTCCATCTCCTTCATCCAATCGGGCCCTATAAGTAAAAAATTTCAAAATCATTGGCTACAACTAGGGTTGCAAACGAGCCGAGCCGAGCCATAGCATGTTCGAGCTCGGCTCGGTCATTTATAGGGAGGCTCGAGCTCGAATCGAGCTCAAAAATATGGGCTCGAGCTCGGCTTGATAATCATTAGCACAGATCGAGCTCGGCTCGTCTAAGCTCGATAGTATATGAACGAGTCAGCTCGGCTCGAACTCGAGCTCGTTTAAAACCCAACCTTCACTTTTTAAGTATATATACCCCCAAATCAAAAAAAAAAAAATTATATATATATACTCGGCTCGTGAGCTGACTCGAGCCGAGCTCATCGCAACTCGAGCTCGGCTCGTTTATGAAACGAGCTTATAAAACCGGCTCGAGCTCGTTCGTTTACCTTCCGAGCCGAGCTTGAACGAGCCAATAACGAGCCGAGCTGCGAGCTGCTCGCGAGCAGCCCGGTTCGTTTGCAGCCCTAGCTACAACAAAACAATATTACATGGGCTGATTAGAAATTACCTGGGCTGTTTAGAAAAATAAATATTTAAAACATGAGTTGTTTTGAAGAAAAATATTAAATGCATTAACTTTTTATGGATAAACAGATTTTTTGCTTTTATATGCAATGAAATAAACCTTAGAACAAACATAAAATTTAGTCGTATCTAATCTTACCCTACCTTACCTTTTAAGGTTTTCGTCGTATCTCATACCACGTATCTATGTTTTATTGATCAAAACACACCAACCACTACAAACATTCAGTGCATTGCCCTCTAGCTGGCGTCCCTCACGGCCTCACCCAAATAATGGCCGAATTAGTTTTCCTTATACTAGTAAGCTAATTTGTATTATAATGCGTACTTTGTCCTTGTTATACTCGAAGGTCATTTTTTGTGACCGTCACAACCTTGGAGACAAATAGACACCTATTGCTAGGGATAAAAATATTAACTAAAAAACCGAACCAACCGACCTACCAAATCGGTCATTTTTGGAGAATTCTGTCGGTTTTAATAGTGTATCGGTCCAATTCGGTTTCCATTTTTTGAAAAAATAAACTTTTGGTACGGTTTCGATTTTTTGAAGAAAGTAATCGAATGAAACCAAACATAACACTTTTAAATGTTATACTAGGATAAGATCTCAGTCGTTCATCCTATACTTGTTATTTTTTAAAGGCTTTCTATACTACTTCATCCTAACTACTCGAATCAAAGCATGAACAACCTAAGTAATTTCTGCCGCACCACCAATCGTCTTCTCCATCAACAAAGAACCATCACTCATTCCCCTACTCTCTCTCTCTCAAAAGCACATCCAAATACATTTTTCTCTTAAACCCATATCCGAGTTTCGCTTGCTCGCGCATGGTTTCTATGGCAACGTCAGCACTGTGGTGTTGCATCGTAATTGTTATTGGGTCTTTTTGGGCTCTCTCAACTCTTGAAGATCCCATCTCTCGACATCTCAACTGAAATTATTTCTCTAGAGATTTAAGATCATCCTCTTTCAAAAGTTCGGGCTTTTTAAAGTTTAAGCATTTCTCTCAATCTCTTTGTATTGTTTTATTTCTACTTTTGTAGTGGGGTTTCCCTGAGCTTGGGAAATCATACCCGAGCATGTGTGATATGCGTAAGGACATATGAGGGTGCATCGTAGAGGATAATAGCTTACCATGTGCAAGGCACAAGAGCACCATGAAGGGTGTTTATCAACAGGACACAACAGCACCATATGAGGGTGTGTAATGCCGAGCAAGGTAATTAATCGAGAGTAACATGTTGCAATGTACGACATGAATGCCTAGCAAGGAGACAACCACGTGGATGTTGACTCGAGCTAAGCCGACAAACGAGATGGACAACTGGATTGATCCGGAATATTCTGGATCGAGTTCCTTACATGATAAAGACGGGTCCCACAAATAAGGGAATAATTTATTCTGCCAAGAAGGGTAGAGGTAGAGTTACTATATGGAACAAATTCCTTATTATAGGAGTTTCCTAATGAGAGTAGGACTTCGGTTTATTGGGGGAGAGAATCCCAGAAAGGCTGGGTTTCCTATACGGGATAGAAAACCTAGGGCAACAAGGATACTTGGAGAGCAAGTTGTGCAGAATTTATAAATATAAGGTAAACCTAATGAGAGAGGTACCCTTTATGCAATTGTGATATTACTGTCTTCCTTATGAAATTAGGGTTTTAGTATGAATACTAACTTAAGCATCAGAGGGCTTTTGCTGACAAGAGGCAAAGGTGCACTCATCGTGTTTGTGTTGCAAGTCTTAAGGTTTCGGCAAGGCTGTCACGTGCGGTTTGATCTCAAAGAGTGTAGTTCTACATTAAGAGGATTTTTCCTTTTACAATTGACATCGTCTGTGGGAAACAAGGTAACTCTTTGTGATCAAAGTCATGACGAAACAGGATCCTAAGACCCCGCGATTGAACCTGGAAGGAGGTAGGGATAAAACCCTGCCACAGGCTCCAAAGAAGCCTCCGCAGAGAAAGAATACAGAGATGACAGATCTGAGCAAGCCCCCACATGAGCTTCAAGCTCGTGAAGATGGGGAGGGAAGCCAGAAATTAGGTGGCAGCAAAAGGACGAAAGACAAGTCTCCATCTCTTTGAGCAGAAAGGCGTGAGAAGTCTGACAAACGTTCCATGAGTGTTTGGGACTGCAATGATAGTCTTGGAGGAAGGAACGTGAATTAGAGGAGTGCGCTGGGCGCATGAAAAAGTGTAAATGAGATATACGCGAGCGATTTACGTGGAAAGCTCAAAAAGTACACTGGAGTACCAAAGTAGGGACCGAACTCTCGAAAAGTGTAGAAGGGACTCTTCTCACAAGAGGAGGGATAAGAGTCTAACCTCGGATGAGAAACGGACAAGGAGGCATCATCGAGACAGATACGAAATGTCTGACTCAGATTGGGAGAGGGAAGAGGAGCGCAGGTTTGGACAACGCAAGGAGGGGCTACGACCGCACGAGATGCGACGTGCAAAACCCTCCGTAAGATTGAGGCCTCTCATCTCTCAAGGCAGTTGCAGGATGCAAGGCTCCCGAGTAGGGTGAAACACAACACATTTGTGCCATACGAGACAAACACAGACCCTGTGGCCCATATACAGCATTACCGATAGGCCATGTTTATGCGTGACAGAGATGACGCTATCATGTGCAAGATGTTCCCCTTGAGCTTGGGAAAGGTGGCCTTGGCATGGTTCTATAAGTTGGAACCGAATTCAATCAGAAGTTGGAAGCAACTTTCCAAGGAGTTCACTACACAATTCTTAACAAGCCAAGCAGCCTTGAAAACCTTCAAGGTTGCTATCCTCAATGAAGTAGGGGCTCGATGAGCCGTCAAAGGGGTACACCAAGAAGTTTTAGGAAACGTTTAATGAAATCGAGAATTGCAACGAGGATTACGCACTGGCCACTTTTAAGACCAGCTTGGTCTTGGGAGGAAAGCTACGAGAACACCTGAACATGTATCCGGTCGATATCCGTCAATAGCTTAATTGCTTCAGATCGAGGGTGATTGATTGATTGCTCACTCGAAACCCTAAGAACAAGGTTGGTACTTTGGGGGTTTGATCACTCAGATTGCAGCTGTTAACGGGGAGTTAGGATTTTTGTAGAGGAGATATGAAAGGTGATTGCTGTACAGTTTCATGGTAGGAGAGAGTGAATTGAATTGTTAATTTTGGAACTCTTAGGCCCTCTTTATATAGGCAATGGATGACTCACTCTGGCTAATCACAATGCACGAATCAATATGGAAGTATAGGGCAACAAGTCCTCTATTCGAAAGTATTTTTGTAGCCCTAAAGCAATGTTTCGTGGCTGCTAGGGTTTGAACTCGGATCAAACGAAGACAGAACATTCTTGAATTCTATGCAAAATGATCTGCCGGTTGCATAGATTTCAACCACACAAATTCCATGGGTGAAAGAAAGAAGTAGTGGCCATGAGATTGATCTTCGCAGCCAACAGATGTATTTTCCTTAAATACTATATTTCTATCTTGAAAGGCTTTTTGGCTCTGGATTGGGTCCTCTAAGTGGTTAAAGGTACTCACAAAGTCTCTCGGGTTTACAAGAAGTCAATCAATTATCACTATATCCTGTTCATCATTAGGATGGTTCCCAATATGGGACTTGAAATACTCGTTCTAAATTGGGGTGTTTACAGTTGTCACATGCGGTTTGATCTCAAAGAGAGTAGTTCTGCATTAAGAGGATTTTTCCCCTTACAACATCTGTTGGCCGCTAGATCAATCTCATGGCCACTACTTTTTTCCTTCACCCGTGGATTGTTTCCTCAGCCATTCGATCCTTTTGGCAGCTGGCAAATCATTTTACCCTGAATTTTGGAATGTTCTGTCTTTGTTTGATCCAAACACAAACCCTACCAGCCTTATAGCATTGCTTCGGGTCTGCGTGAACACTTCTGAACTAGAGGTTTTGGAGCCCTAAACTTTCTATTTGATTCATGCATTGTGTGATTGGCCGGAGTGAGTCACCCATTGCCTATATAAAGAGAGCCTTAGGGTTCCGATATTAACATTCAATACTTGATTACAATAGCCAATACTCTGCAGAAATCACCTCTCATATCTCCCATACAAAAACCCTAACTCCCCGTGAGCAGCCACAATCAGAGCGATCAAACCCCGAAGTACCCATTCTAGTTCTTAGGGTTTCGAGAGAGAAATCAATCAATCACCCTTAATCCGAAGCAATCAAGCTACTGAGGGATCAATGTGGTGAGGCCCAGGGCATGTGCTTCAATTTATTTATATGTTTTAATTCATAGATTTACATTCTGGTTTTTGCATATAATTGCTCGTATTCTGGTGTGAGAAAAAACACCAGCTGATACTTCTTTTAGCCGACCAGTATAATAATCCAGTAGGATTCTTCAGCCGCGAAATCCATTCGCTAGCCGAGGAATCTATCTGCTAGGACAGATTACGTTTCTCTGTTATTTCGACGCATGCGATTTACTTATTGTCCTAAATCACCTATAGATTGTTTAAAGGCTTAAACAATCAGTTTAATTGTAGAATTAAATAAAGCAAATATTAACACTTTGCCCAATTTTTCACTGGCCATTTTTGTCCAATTTGGACACATTTGCCCCTCATTTGTTGAACCTGCCTTCTTATTTCACTGTCCATAATTGTCATTTTAACCTATTCTATTTTGTGGGCTACGTGGCGCAGGGGGGGGGGGGAGGATATATGTTGTCTTCTCACCTTCATAATACCTCTCTCTCACTTCCCTCTCTCTGTCCACTCCCTCTTTGCCCCTCCGACCCACCACCATTACACTACACCGTCGCACTGCCTCTTTTCTCCATCAGAGGCACCACCACCAGGTCTCTCTCTCTCTCTCTGAGTGAAAGATGGTAATCATATCTCACTCTCCCTTTGAAACCCCCCCCCTAAATCGACCTTCATCCAAACCTCAAAACCCTAAATCGATCTCCATGCATACCTCAAAACCTAAATTGACTTCCACTTTAACTGATGTTCAAAATCCTAGCCTATTGATGATGAACAAAACTCTCAATCAACCCCAAAGCCCTTCAAAAACCTACTTCGGATTTGTTTCTTTGTTCGTGTGTAGAATTTGTTGATGTCGGCTACATATGTTTGGATTTGAGTAGATAGGGTTTCTTGATTGAAGAAAGTATCATATCCATACAGTTGATGTATGTGTCTAATTTTTCTGATATGTATGTCTGTTGTCACATAGATATGTATAATAACTTGTGGGTTCTTTATAATGTAATTTGTGGATTTACATACGTGAATTTGAATAGATCGACAGTCCCAGATTGAAAAAGTATGACATGCATCTGTTATACATGAGTGTGTTATAACTTGTTGTAGGGGGATGAAAACAGTTGATGCTTCGAATCACTCTGGATTGCAATAGCTTACTCGTGCCTCTTCACCGGAGCCCTCATTCGTCGTCGGAACCCTAATCTGCAAGACAGACAAAGGGTGAGCGCACCTTTGCTCCTCGTAGCAAAGGCCCTCCGATGCCAAAGTTAGTATCACGTATTAGCAAATAAACCCTAATTATCCGTATGCTTGCTACCCAAGCATCCCTATGGCCCTAGGATTCCAATCTCATATAGGAACCCAGGATCTCTTGGATTCTCGTTCCCTTATCGGTCTATTTGCTTAGTCCTTTTAGGACTCTTTTCCATAGTTAGCCGAACATCTCATTCATGTTGGGTGTCTTTCCTAGATCCTATAAACTCGGGATCTTATTCGCTTACGGAATAACACCGTTCTGGAACCTTCTATAGCATTCCTGCCGCCTCAGCATTTAAGGTTGCTTTTTCAACAGTTCTTTCCTTATTTGGCTATCTCATTGCCGAACAGACTGCCTGGACCAATGATTTCTCATGTCACTACTCCATATCGCCGTTTACCGCCCTACCGGGCGGTATGACCTATCGTATTTACCACGTGCTCCCTTACATCATGTGTTCGGCGACTAACTGTACCTGTTCGGGAATACCTCCCTACAATCGCTCCCCAGCTTTTGTTTGTTGACTCTTTTTGGGGACAACTAATAAAGCTAAATTTAGACTTTGAGCCGAACTTCTTTGATCCCAAGCAATCACAACATTAATACTCATTGATGCTTTTGGCACCCTTGTCATTATACCATCTCAAGGAAATGACTCCACGTGGCATGTTTCGTACTCCTTAACATTTAATTTCGAACTGACGTTTTGTTAAGCGGTGTCAGAACGGCGTCCGTTCAACCCTTGTTGTCACATTACTTTTCATGTAACGGCGTGAGAAGAGACGTTTCGTCTAAGTCTCTCACCCTTAAACCCCCAAAAAAGGACCCCTTTTTGGGTTTTTACCAAAAAATTCGAATCTTAGCTTTCTCTCTAAGATTAGGCGAGAACTTTTCCTCCCTTTTCGCCATAATCGCTGCCTGAAGCTTTTGATTGCACCTCCAACCATTGCCGCTGCAATCATCGTAAGACTCTCATTCCCTTCTTGTATCTCACTCTGAGATTTCTTTCCTTGATTCATCCATTCCTTAGGGCTTCGTTCGTACCCATTTCTAGATTTGATTTCTTAAATTGAGTGTATCCATGGCGGATGACGGTGAAAATCCTTTAAAACCTAGCAAGTTTAGAAAGCTGTGTGAAACCCCTACTGCCATGGCGGCATTTAGGACGAAATACAATATTCCTGATAATGTTGGGCTTGAACTCGCCCCATTGGGTGCAGATAGGGATGCTGGCACCTTGGATAGAATGTGTATCCCAATCGTAGCCATTGTTGAAGGTGGAGTTCGTTTTCCCCTTCACCCACTACTCTGCCAAGTTCTAAACTAGTATCGACTTACCTCCATGCAAGTTTCAACAAATGTTTTTAGGTTGGTGATGGGGATCGTAGCCCTAAATAGGATTCTGGGGACCCAATTGGGAATTTGGGACATCCAGTGATGGTATAGCATCGTGCTAAACCCTGAATACAACACGTATTACTTCAAGGTTAGAAAAGCAAAAAAGTGTCTCGTGCTAAACCTGCCAGATTCTGCACATGATCACACGATTGATTTCCTCTACGTTACCGGAGCATTCGAGCCAATAGGGGAAGATGGCCAAGTGGTGGGCCTCCATTGCCACCACATATGGGGTTATCCACGTATGCTCTTAATTTACTTTGCTCTGTTCGTAATTTTCTCCCTACTGCTTTTGTTTATGTTTGCTAACCATCGCTTGACTTATCGTTTGGCAACGAATAACACTAACAAACGTCCCAAACGAGAGCCAAGCTACGTCCGAACAACGAAAATCAATAGGATCCTGGAATATACAGGCGAGCCTGGTTCTCGAACAGCTGGTCAGGGTCGTAACGCAGATGTACTGCTAGGATATGACCCCACCTAGAGAGGCGTTATTGACAGAAGACTTGCCAATCCAAGTACTAGTGATGCCTCTACTTCTACTGCTCCTCAACCACAGAGTTTGAGATCCCAAGCTGGAGTTACTGTTGCCGGGTAGCCGGGTGAATTTCCAATTTCTGAAGGCGTCTTTGCCATGCGCGGTGCTCAAAAGATCTACTCGAAGATAGATCGTTCCTGAACAACAATCCGATCAGCCCCCTCCCCACTGTGATACTAGCCAATCGTTTTCTTCCGGCTATTCTTGATCTCCTCCAGACTCTGGCGCAATGACTCGACAACCACTGAACTTAAGTTCTCTTCTTACTGTCTCTGCCCATGGTCGTGACGCCGGGAGGGCAGCATCAGTTGGGCGTGCCCCGCCACCACCCCACCGTAAGAGGGGTGGTTCTACCCGGTCTTCCTCATCTCCTCGAGGGTTTGACGCAGCTCATGAAGCTAGAGATGCTCATCAGGACAAACGTCCTAGAACTGAAGGCTCTGGGGATGCCTTTGTACAAGCAGGAACTTCGATTCAGCAACCTATTTCGCCGAACACCCATGTGTTACCTCAAAATTGGGCCCCCCCAACTCATTAGGGGTGATTGGCCCGTTAATGTTGGTGATAATACTAGTTCTTCGGAAACCGCAGTAGCACTTGCACAAGGGCTACTGCTGCCTGTCGATATGCAAAAAGAGTCTGGATCCTCCCCTGACCGGCTTATCTCCACTGGTCTCGTTAGTGGGATAAAGGTAAAACAATTTTGATAAACTTTTAGCCGAACCTTAACAACTCATGTTATTATTTTGAGGCTTCCTGTTGTGTTTGGATTTCTTCAGTTTATCTAGAAGATGGTTGTATTGGGCCAAAAACTGCAAAAGATAGAAACAGAACGCAACAGGCTTTTTAGAGACAATACTAGGCAACTACAAACCATTTCCAGGCTTGAAAGGGAGAGAGACAAAGCAAAGCTAGAGGCTGATGGGATGAAAATCAAGCTTGATACTGCAGAGGACAGCCTCAGCCATGCTTTGTTTGAGATCGATAATGCCAAGAAGGCACCTTATGAAGACGGATATCAAAAGGGTTTTGATGTCGCAACAGTAAGTTATGTTGACCAAATGCCAACAATTTAGGATCAAATCTGAGTGGCCAGTTGGGAAGCTTGCTTGAGAAAAACTGGCACTGCCGAAGACTCAATCCTCTGGGTGGAAAACGACTTACCAAAGCCGCCATGCAGCTTCTCAGGAGTACGATGAGCCCCCAACTGATGATGTCGATCGACAGATAAACGAATTTGTATATGTTGATGAAGAGATACAGATGGAGTCTCAAGATGCTGCAATCGAACATGCCTCAGTTCGGGAGGTGACCAATGCGACTACCATGTCAGAGGAAACTGCTGCTGCTGGTGATGGTATTGTTAACACAGAGGATGCAGTTCCCCCAGAGATTCAGAACCTAGATTGAATTGTCAGGCAAGTATCTAGTTTTGTTTTTCTTTTTGAATTCAAACAATTTGGCTGGTCCAGCATGACCATAGTATTTCAACCTTGCATGGTATCAGTATTTTCGTACTTTTGATAACACAGGTATTTGCCCCCCCTGGCATATCATTTAGTTTGTTGGCCATTCGGGGCCTTTTTTTTAATTTTGCTTGGCCTTTCGTGGCAAAAAACTCTCGTTTCATTTTAAAACTTTGTTGGATACCTTGAATTGCCATACAATCGTTGCCTTTAACCTTCTGGAAGGGTAAATGCATACTTACCAGGTGTACCCAAGAAAAACGTGTATGCTCGTATACACCTTTTTTGTTCCAGATGCATATATCCAAATGCGTCGATTTAATCAAAATGTATTAGACATATCTCGTTATGTATCTAGCCCTAGTGTTTCATACACTAGGAAACCTTTGGCCGTATGATTATCAATGGTCTTGTTTTTAGCGGAAGTTTCTCATACTTAATCTAAATTTCCCGTATTTAAACAAATCCAAGTTTCTCGTACTTAGCAGAAGTTTCTCATTTTTAGCCTAAGTTTCTCATACTTAGACAAATCTAAGTTCCTCGTACTTAGCAAAAGTTTCTCATACTTAGCCTAAGTCTTTTGTACTTAGACAAATCTAAGTTCCTCGTATTTAGCAAAAGTTTCTCATACTTAGCCTAAGTCTCTCATACTTAGACAACTTGCTCAATCTAACATATTCGTCGTATGCCTTTCAATTTTATTTATATTTTAGCTAACATATGCTCGTTATGTTTTAAGCCAAGTGTTTCGTTCTTGGAAAAGTAGCATTTATTTCATACTTGCTTGTAAGTGTTCAAGCATGTATCCCAATGCCAACCAAGCTTTTCGTACTTGTACAGTTTCATATATCTAGGGAATGGGTGCATTCGTATTTGGCATTCATGCCTATCACCTGCTCCCTAATATGAAAAAAGGAAAAATAAAGCCGAATTCCATATTTCATATTTTCAAGGTAAACATATCAAAAAAAACTTGATATAATGCAAAGAAGTGACTTTATTCAAAAGCTTGAACTCAATGGGGCGTTATTCGTACCCCTTGCAACTAATCAATAATAATAAAACAAATGAGCTTAACTCGTAGCTTCCACACAGTCACGTAGTATATTCTAAACAAAATAAAATCAAAAACTAAAACTCTTTTAAATAAAGAATTTTCTCAGATTATGAACATTCCAAGGCCTTGGCACTGGATTTCCCTCTAGATTGGCCAATCTATAGGCCCCTATGCCCACAATCTCGGTCACTCGATACGGGCCTTCCTAATTGGCCCCCAACTTGCCCTCGTTGGCCACCTTGGTATTGCCGAGCACCTTTCGTAGTACAAGATCCGCAACACCAAACTCTCGAAGGTGAACGTGTTTGTTGTAGCTCTTCATCAGCTATTCCTAGTAAGACGCCAAATGCACCAAGGCCCTTTCCCTCATTTCCTCGGCGAGATCAAGCTCAATTTCGAGGGCCCTGTCATTGCCCCCACTTTCAACCAAAGCATTTCTGTTGGTTAGAAGGCCAACTTCAAGGGGTATGACTGCTTCTGTGCCATATGCTGATGAATAAGGGGTCTCTCCCGTAGACCTTCTAGGAGTTGTTCGGTGGGCCCACAAGACAAGTGGTAACTCATCAGGCCACTTTCCTTTTGCTTTGTCCAACCTCTTCTTGATCCTGTTAAGGATGGTTTTGTTGGACGCTTCTGCTTGCCCATTACTCTGAGAGTAGGCTGAGGTTGAGTAATAGTTTCGTATCCCATACTGGGCACAAAAAGCTTTGAATTTTTTCTGAAACTGGGACCCATTGTCAGTAATCAATAAGTAAGGGACCCCAAATCGAGTAATGATACTCTTCCACACGAACCTTTCTATCATAGGTTCAGTGATTTTAGCCAAGGGCTCTGTCTCAATCCACTTGGTGAAATAATCTGTTGCCACCAATAGGAATTTCCTGTTGCCAGTTGCCTTGTGGAGTAGACCCACGATGTCCATTCCCCATTGAGCAAATGGCCAAGGACTCGTCAATGGCACCAAATCTTCTGCTGGTGTTTGAATCATTATTGAGAATTTCTGACACTTCTCACAAATTTTTACATACACCTTGGCATCTTCCTGCATATGTGACCACCAATAGCCTTGGGTAATTGCTAGGTGGGCAATGGATCTGCCTCCAACATGACTCCCACATGTCCCCTCGTGGACTTCGTGGAGAAATTTCTGCACCATTTCGGGGTGCACACAAAGTAAGTATGGGCCTATGAAGGACTTTCTGTATAATTTACTTTCTAGGGATAGCCAAAACCTTGCAAACTTGGTTTTAATCTTATGAGCTTCCTTTTTATCAGTGGGGAGCGTTTCATCTCGTAAAAACCCCACAATCGGGTCCATCCAACTTGGACCTTGGTTCACGTCCAAGACCAACTCCATACTTGTAACGCCCCTAATTTTAGGTACGTTAATGAAAGAAATTTATTACAGAAATAAGCGAGTCGCTGCTCATTATTACAAAATGGCTCTCATAGGAGCATTTGAAATTCAAAAGACAACAAAAAGGAAACTAGGAAGTCCTATTCTACGGCTCCTCTTGTTCCTCAAACCTAGCGAGTTCTTCGGCTCCGTACGCCTCCAAGGTGAATAGCTCGCCATGTTCGTCTATCAAGTCTGACATATTATACCGGCGTCGCCACCCATATAATATGTCAGGGTCACCAAAAAGGCAATACCATGAGCTATGAAAGCTCAATAGTATAATCCTACTACTAGCATCGATTTCC
The DNA here is from genome assembly GCA_019656275.1 of Rhododendron kiyosumense. NCBI lineage: Eukaryota > Viridiplantae > Streptophyta > Magnoliopsida > Ericales > Ericaceae > Rhododendron > Rhododendron kiyosumense. The sequence continues at coordinate 2,985,956 of BPLS01000163.1, forward strand.
ACATGATAAGTACATAAGCAGGGATGAAAGACAATAATACTAACATGTTAACATTCGCTTGTAACTACCGTTGGCGTTTGACTCATCGTTAACCTTTTCATTGTTACTCTTTTCAAAAACACCTTTTTAACTCGCCCAACCTCGATTTCGCCGTTCCGGGCTCTCGAGTATCCTCACAATGGTTCCGCCGCACCGGGTTCCCATTGGCACACATTGCATTGGCTCCATAACGCGGATAACCAAGCCATACACACCCAACCTCGATTCCGCCGTTCCGGACTCTCGAGTATCCTCACAATAGTTCCGCCGCACCGGGTTCCCATTGGCACACACACACTTACGTAATACCCTTAAAATAGTCATTACGTAGTTTCGAAGATATTTTCCAACCCGGAAAACACAACAACCATGTTAAACACACCCTAAGTGCCATGTTTCTACTTTCTTGGTTTTCGTGTCACGTTTGCATGCAAGACTCCGCGTGTGGGACTTTTTCATATAACATGCATTCATTCCAACTTCGAAATAGTATAATAAGAACATCTAAGTCACGTAGCATGCTTGAATACCGTAAACAACATAATCATGCATTTTTACTTTTCAAACAACAATCAAAGTCACTTTTAAACTTAAAAAAAGTAAGTAGAGTTTCACATAGTAAGATTACAACTACTTTACAAAAATAAGTAAGCTTTTGAAAACTAGGTAAGGATCACTACTTGAAAGATAGATAAGGATAACTACTTGAAAGATAGATAAGGATAACTACCGTTCTCCTAGGCGGTGGTTTGGACGCCGGTTGAATTTCGGCAGCGTAACGGCCCTCCGATTGCTTCGAAAGGAAAAGTTTTGGAATACTTTTCCTAGAAACAACTTCCTAACTACTACTACACTGCTTTTAAGATCGTTGGGTGGTTTTGGAAGTGGTTTAGTGGTTTCGCTCAAGAACTCTCAAGAACAAAGTGAGTTCTTGAACTTAGAATAAAGAAACTTGGAATTCTAGAGAGAAGGAGGAGCTATTGCTTTGAGGTGTGCTTTTCAAGTGAAGAGTGAGCCTCTATTTATAGGCAAAGGGTGCCCCCTCCCCCAAGATGGCCGGCCCCCTCTCTCTCTCCATTCCCCAATTTTTAAATCAAATAAAATCCCACATTTCTTGCAAGATCAATGGAAAATCCTAGGTTTGCATGGCTATGGTGTACCTTTGTGAGATTCTTGAATCAAATGGATGGTTGAGATGAGAATGGTACATGATCAAAGGGTTGAGAAGTTGCAAGGTGTTCAAAGAAGTACACTAGGGTTAAGATTTGATTTGGAAGAAAATAAATCTCCAAGATTGGAAGTACCAAAGGTGGTTCAATGCATGGATTTCAAATCAAATCTCCCTCCCTCTCTCCTTCCTCTCTCTCTCCTCTCCCTTCTCTCTCTCTCTCGGCCTCTCCCTCTCTCTCTCTCTCTCTCTCTCTCTCTCTCTCTTGCAAGGTACACACATATATATACATGCATATATGTGTCATACAATGGAAGAAAATCAAATAAAGAAATAGTTTCTTGGTACTTTTGAAATCTAAGGTAGATTCAATGCTAGGATTCACTTACCAACTCATAAATAGACAAGGGTACTCTAGGCAATATAATATACAACTAGGTATAAATATATACACACACACACACACGCACATATATATATATATATACAAAGGTGGTTGAAAATCCCAATAAAGAATAATAAAAGGGTACTTTTGTAACTATGCACTTTTGATTAAAATAATAGTACTTTCCCATGTGATTAAAGAAAATGATTAATTAAATGATCCAATAGTACTTTGAAAGATTTACTCTATTGTCCAATGGGTAAAACTTCCCCTAACATCTATTATCCAATGGATAATAGCTATTAGGCTACATTAAATAATAAAATAATCAAAAAGTACATTAAAGTAAGTATACTTTTTAATATAAACAAATGGGATTCTATTACCCAATGGATAATAGTTTCCCTAACCATTATTGTCCAATGGACAAAGAAATAATCCAATTTGATTAAAAGAAAAAAAATATTAAAATTTAAAGTTTAGGGTTCAAAAGGGTCAAAAGTTCCAACGAGGGGCAAAATGGTCATTTTGCCAAGACTAGGTGACTTTTCGGTTTAGTTACTCTAACCGGATGGTTAGATGTTAACTAGGCTTGCTAAGTAGGGCTAAAGCGCAAGAAATGAAACTTGAGGGGCCAAAGTGCAATTACGACAATTTACAAGAATTCAAGTAATTCAAGCAATTAAAATTAATAACTCGAATAATAAAAATAACTTTTTATTCATTGAAATTCAGAGTTATTACAATACTCCTCCCAATGCTCGGCTCCATCAGATACTCGACTGCTACCTTTCGTTTGAGTTCCGTTGGAACAGCTGTGGCCAACCAAGCCAAAGAATCGGCATGAGCATTCTGTCCAGAGCTTATTTATTCAATGTGAACCTTTTCTAAGGTATCAAGTAAATCTTTGGCTGCTTCCACATACGCTGCCATCTTCTCATTCCGGGCTTGGTATTCCCCGGACAGTTGATTAACCACGAGCTGTGAATCACAATACACCCTGACTCGTTTTACTTCAATGTTCTTGCACTCCTCAATCCGGCTAAAAGTGCCTCGTATTCTGCCACGCTATTTGATGCACTGAAGCCAAGCCGAACAGATAGTTCAATCATTACTCCTTCACGTGGAAAAAGCACAACCCCAATTCCTGAACCAGTATTACATGCTGATCCATCAACAAACAACTTCCATTCCATGGGATCCTGTTTGGCTGAGGCTTTGTTCTTCACGGCTAGTGTCCCAGTCTCCTACGTCTTTCTCGTAGGAGGCAATGGTGCTAATGCAGGTGAAAACTCCACCACAAAATCTGCCAACACCTGGCCTTTGATTGCTGTGTGCAACGGATAATCAATATCGTACTAGCTTAACTCGACGGACCATGTCGAGATTCTTCTCGAGAAGTCTGCTTTTCGTAGCAGTGTTTTCAACGGGAACTCAGTATAAACCACAACCTTGTGGCTTTGGAAATAGTGTGGCAATTTCCTTGTGGCTGTCCTTAGTGCCAGAACAAGCTTCTCTAGGGGCAGATATCTCGTTTCTGCATCCAGCAATGTCTTGCTGGCTGTAGAGTTGACAAAAGTGGAGCCTCGGCTAGATACTTCTTTAGGTCCTGGAAGGCTTGCGCGCACTCTGCTCCTGATGCGAATCCTTCCCTCTTTTTCAATAACTGAAAAAAGGGTTTACACTTATCACTTGACCTGTTGATAAATCTATTGAGTGCTGCAGCCATTCCAGTCAACCTCTGGACTTCCTTTGTGGTTTTGGGACTTTGTAGCCTTTGCAAGGCTACAATTTGATCAGGATTGGCCTCGATTCCTCTCATGGTCACTAAATGGCCTAGGAACTTTCCGGAATTGACTCCAAATGCACATTTCGAGGCGTTGAGCTTCAATTTGTAGTCCCTCAGGATTCCAAAAGCCTATTTCAAATCCGCTATGTGTCCCTGTTTGGCTTCACTTTTCACCACCGTATCGTCTATGTATACCTCCATAGTCTTGCCAAGCAGCTTTCTGAACATGATGGTTGCTAGTCTTTGATATGTTGCCCCTGCTTCCTTAGTCCAAAAGGCATGACACTATAATAGTACAACCCTCGTGGTGTAATGAAAGAAGTCTTCTCCTGGTCAAGCCCAAACATAACGATCTGATGATATCCTCGATATGTGTCGAGGAAACTCATTCGCTCGTATCTAACAGTTGCGTCAACCAATTGGTCTATTCTTGGAAGAGGGAAACTATCTTTTGGACATGCTTTGTTTAGGTCTGTGAAGTCTACACAGACACGCCACTTCCCATTCTTCTTTTTCACAACCACAGTGTTGGATAACCACTCTGGGTAATAGACTTCCGTATTGCTTTGGCTTTTAACAAACGATCTACCTCCTCTATTACACCATCAACATGTTGTATAGCTGCCCTTCTCTTTTTCTGAATGACTGGTTTATGATGTAGATCAACGTTCAAGTGGTGGCAGATCACACATGCATCTACTCCGGATATCTCTTCTGGTATCCAAGCAAATACGTCAACATGTTCCTTTAAGAAGCTCACTAACTCAACCTCTTCATCTACTGGCAAGGTTTCCATAATTAAAAAATACCTTTCGGGATCAATCTCATTGATCTGTATTTTCTTTAGGCCTTCAATCACTTTTTCAGCTGGGCTTCTTCCGACATCTTCGATAGTCTGTTGATCCGGTACTTCTAATGTATGAACATGATGGGCTTTTGGGGCTTTTTTAATGATGGTGATAAAACACTGTTGGGCCACTTTTTGGTTGCCTCTAATTTCTTCAACCCCATTAGATCCCGGGAATTTCACCAACTGGTGATAAGTTGAGGATACAACCCTCATCTTGTGCAGCCAGGTCCTCCTTATGATCACGTTATAGGAAGAAGGAACATCTACAACTAAGAAGTCTGTCCTCAACACCACTGATCCAGCCCGAACAGGCAACGTTACTTTCCCAAGAGGCCACTGCACCTGCATCGAACCCAATCAGGGGTGTTGTAGATTGCTCCAAGTCCGTCTGGGCCAGCCCCAGCTTTTTGAATGCATCATAGTACATTACCTTTGTATAACTCCCTGAATCCACCAAAATTCTCTCGATGTCATATTCCCCGATTCGTAGGGTTATGACCAAAGCATCGTTGTGGAGTATTTGGACTTCTCCCAGATCCTCATCTGTAAATGCTATGCTTTCGTTGCACACATCGTTTCCTCGCCCTCTTTTGTTTCCCAATCGCATAACGTGCTAGTCGTGCTTGACCTGCCTTTGGAGAAGCCTAACCTCATTTCTCATATAAGGTGCAGTCAACCTATGTATCATATGGATTACCCCTTTAGGATTCTGCTCGTAGTCCAGTTCCATGGCTTTCCCTTTGTCCTTGAGGTCTTCCTGGATGAATTCCTTGAGATAGCCCCAAGAGACTAAATCATCAAGGTGTTTCTTGTACATTTCACAATCCTCAGTCATGTGGCCCCAATCTTTATGGTAGTTACAGTGCTGATTCGTAGCACGTTTTGCGTCTTTATCTCCGCCTAGACTTGGGGGCCATTTGAAGTAGGGCTGATTCTTTATTCGATAAAGGATCCTATAAATTGGCTCCTTCCAAACTGTAGTGATAGAAAAGAAAGACTTGGGGTTAGGAGCTTGTTATCTTTGTACAGCTCTTTCTTTGCCTGCCCGTACTCCTTCCTCTCTCTATAAGTCTTAGGCTCTAGCTTATCCACCCTTTTAACAGGTGCCTTTGGCTGTTCGGCTATGAGTTTGCCATCCTCCCGGAGTATGTCATCCTCTATCCTCGCATGTTGCTCTATCCTTTCCATTAGTTTGGACGACGTTGCTACTGGATGCTTATTCAGCGAATGACGTAGCTCTCCCCGAACAGGCAAGCCAGTTTTGAAGGTGGCTATAGCGTACTCTTCACTGTAATTTTCAATCTAGTTGAAAGTTTCCTAGTACTTTTTTGCATAATCTCTGATCGGCTCACCTTCTGCCTGCTTCATGGTGGAAAGACTTTCAAATGTTTTTTGGGCTTTTCTGCTCGTCAAGAACCAAGCAGTGAATTCCTCGGCCAGCTGCCTCCATCCTCGTATGGATCGTGGGGCCAGTTTATGGAATTAAGACAAGGCTACCTTCCCGAGACTTGAAGGGAACATTTTGCACAGGATGGCATCATCCCCATTGTGCATGAACATAGCCTGCTGATAATGTTGTATATAGGCCACGGGGTCCACGTCTGTCTCGTAAAGTACGAACGTACAATTCTTCACTCTACTCGGCAACCTAGCCTCTTGTAGCCTCCTTGCAAAGGGGGAGCCTGCTGTGTTGCTCAGGGCCTTTCATGCTGCTTCTTGTGCAGTCACTGTCCCGTCTTCAAGTTCCTTTGTTTTGTGAGTAGTGACTTTGCCTCAATCAGCATCAGGCCTTTCATACCTGTCCCGGTGATGCTTCCTGGTCTCCTCCTCTTCGGGGGTGGAATTTCGGCTTCTACTTTTCTTTTTCGTAAAGGAGCCCTTCGCCTTTCTAGTGTGGGACTCTTACCTCTGTTCCTCCTTTTTCATGGAGAAGCTTCATATCGCTTAGGGGTCGGACTTCTGCTCCTGCTCCTTCTTCCTCGTGAGGGAGCTTCTTTGTGGACTACAAGAGCCTGCCTGTTACTCCTGGAATTTCTCCGTGAAAGTCCAGAATCCTTTGGGTGTTCTCGTACCCGTTGTATCTCTCAAATCTCGTATTCTCGTTTTTTGATTAAACGGGCATACTCCTCAATTTCCATCCTCTTTTTATTGAGGACATCTTCACTATTATGTACGCTTCTTGAATGCGCAATTGATTCCCCTCTTTGGTGGGACTTGCTCTTTCTCGTGGAGCCGGTCGCCGTCTTGCCCTCTTTGTCTTTGGAGTTATCTGGGAATATCAGAGGATTATCTCTGCTTGTCGTTTTCCTGCCATGTTTACCAGTGGGCTTTTTCGGAGCACCTGGTGGGGACTTGTCTCCTCCCCCACCTAACTAGTCCTTTGGATTAAATGACGTGATTGGAATTTTTCCATCGTGGTAGTTTTTTGGGGAATTCTATCGTTTCCCACAGACAGCACCAATTGTAGGGGGATGAAAACAGTTGATGCTTCGGATCACCCTGGATTGCAACGGCTTACTCGTGCCTCTTCACCGAAGCCCTAATTCATCGTCGGAACCCTAATCTGCGAGACAGATAAGGGGTGAGCGCGCCTTTGCTCCTCGTAACAAAGGCCCTCCGATGCCAAAGTTAGTATTACGTACTAGCAAATAAACCCTAATTATCAGTAGGAGAACAATATGAATGTAACGTATTGCATACTTTTTTCCTCTAGATTTACCTCGTATTTATAGACATCCGTATGCTTGCTGCCCAAGCATCCCTATGGCCCTAGGATTCCTATCTCATATAGGAACCCAGGATCTCTTGGATTCTCGTTCCCTTATCGGTCTATTTGCTTAGTCCTTTTAGGACTCTTTTCCATAGTTAGCCGAATATCTCATTCACGTTGGGTGTCTTTCCTAGATCCTATAAACTCGGGATCTTATTCGCTTACGGAATAATACCATTCTGGAACATTCTAGAGCATTCCTGTCGCCTCAGCATTTAAGGTTGCTTTTTCAACAGTCTTTCCTTGTTCGGCTATCTCATTGCCGAACAGACTGCCTGGACCAATGACGTCTCATGTCACTACTTCATATCGCCGTTCACTGCCTTACCCGGCGGTATGACCTGTCGTGTAGAGACCCGTATTTTTCGAAAATAGTTTAAAGGTTTTATAAATACTAGAATATTGAATAAGTGGAAAAATTGTGAGTTTATTTGATTTGGGGCTTAAATGATAGGATTGATGTTTGAGGGAGTATGTGTGTGATTTGTATATGTACTAGTATATATATATGTGTGTGTGTGTGTGTGTGTAGGGGATTAAAATCCCATTTCTCTCTCTCTCTAACTCTCGGCTCCGTCTCCCTCTCCTTCGGCTCTCTCTCTCTCTACTCCTCCACCATCAAACTCACTCCCAACTCAAAACCCTCCAAGATCTTCTACCAAATCGTCTTCCTCAAGTGTTTTAGGCCTCGAGTTGTGTTCGTTCAAGCTCGGAGGAGGTGTAATTCGCTTGGTTTTGAAGTCTTTGGAACTAGGGCTTGCTCGAATTGCGTGAACTTCGATCTTTGATCATTGGGGTAGGGATTTCTTACTCATTCTATGTGTTTATGAGTTGATTTCATGCTTTAATCGAGTTTTGATCATCAACCATTGTGCCTTCGAAAAAGCTGTCGAATCTGCAGAAAATCGCCCAAAATTGCCTAGGGATCGATCCCCAAGCATGAGGGATCGATCCCTCATTCAAATCTGGACAAAAACCGAGTTTTTGCCTTGGGGATCGATCCCCAAGAGAGGAGGGATCGATCCCTCCCCTCTCTGGAACATTCTGCTTGCTTTCTAGGTTTCAGCCCAACTTCAAACGGCTGTAACTTCTTCGTCCGAGGTCCGATTCATGCAAATTTTATATCGATTCGAAGGTCTTGAAGTTAGCTTTCATTTGCCACTAAAATCATCTTAAACCAATTAGTACACAGAAAGTTATGACCATTTGAGTAGAGGTGGGTCACTGTGCCAATGTCCGTGGCTTTTCCTAAGGTTGTTCATGTTTCGTATTATGATTCTCTATATAATTAGAACACGTTTAAGGCACTCTTGAGCATGATAGCCTATGTCCTAATGACTCGTTATTTGATCTTGTCTTTTAGCACTCATTAGAGCATAATATTAGGGATGTTGGTTAAGGAATGTATCGTAAGGTTAATAGGAGTACCGTGGGTTATAAGGGGGTAAAGTGGGGAGTGTTATGAGTAGACATGAGTTTATCTAGTGACCCGATGGGTAGTATTGTGACTCGTATCCTCGTGTCTCATCTTGTTGAGCTCTTTAGGTTCTTTTGACACTCGTTCTATAAGATTCTCGTTTAGAACCCAGCGGGTGAAGTGTCAAGAAGTCGATCGTGGTTTCGATATGTAGAGAAGGACTTTGTGATACACTTAGAGAAATGACATGAACTTAAGGTAATTATCAATGTATGATGTGACATGTTTACGAGTTTGTACTGCAATGTGAATTTGGAAAATGTTGTCTGTTTGTACATTGAACGATGGCTTATATATGTGTATGCTTGAATTGAGAATTTGAATAAAGGGCCCGCAACGCATGGTGTGGTAATGCGAGGACTCTAGAGGGCCCGCAACGCAAGGTGTGGTAATGCGAAAACCCAGGTGAAGAGAATTCACTGTCACGCAAGAGGTGGTAACACAGTTGAATGTCTCTCCCGGGTGAAGAGAATTCACTATCACGCATGGGGTGGTAACACAGTTGAATGTCTCCCCCGGATGAAGAGAAGTTTGATTGATCTTAGAAGTTTATGTAGAAGTTTGGATTGTTTGTCCTTGGGATTGTGACAATTGAAAAAGAGAATGAATGGTAATTCTATCAAGGTTTTATTAAAGAAAGGATTTGGATCTTTAAAAAGGGGATTTTTACTAAAAACCCTCCGGTATTCTTGAGCGAATCAACGGAGCTTGACCAGTGATGGTCTTGAGTTTTCTCTAAACTGTTTCGGAAATTACAAAGGAAAGTTTTATGGAATAAAGCTCTATGGTGAGTGGTATGAAATGAGGAAGTGACTTGTGGCTTTTATTCGAATGGTTATGAGATGGTTGCATTATTGTTGTTATTTGTTTGGCTGATGTAAGTTTAAATGCTACTTCTAGTCGACGTGTTGATGGATAGGGTTACCTCTAAGATGTCCGAAATCCCGAAGTCTAATCGTCTGTTCATTTTGGTAACCCCTCTTGTATCTCATGTCCTTTTATTGAAAGTCATTCTCACTTATTGCATGTTTCATCCTATTTACATATAGCATGAGTATAGATTTTTCTACTGGGCTAGTGTAGCTCAACAAAATCCTTCTTTTCAGGTTTTAATGTTTGGCTGTAGCTTGCATTGCATCGTATGCTCAGTTTGGAAGACAACTTGGAAGCTAATGAAGACTAGTTATTTGATCCTCTTGTATATTGCGTACTTTTATTAAAGATGATTTGTCACTAATTCATCTTGATTGTCCTTTGGCTAAACCATTTGTAAGTTAATAGCTTGTTTATAGCTGTATGTAAGTTAATTTGGGCCGTGGTGCCAAAAATGTATTTAATTAAACTTGGGGACTTCGTTTGTAAATTAAATAGGTGGAAACTCTCTTTTGGGTATTATATATCTTATGCGAGGGTCTTTATCGAAATGGTTTATTTATTTACTTGAAAATCGAGGGCGTGACATGTCGTATTTACCACGTGCTCCCTTACATCATGTGTTCGGCTACTAACTGTACTTGTTCAGGAATACCTCCCTACACTTGTCAGTTTAGGTGCATAACTGCATATACTTGTGTTGGAGCAGATAGGATGGCCCAAGTTTGTAACTGGGTCTCTCTTTTTTTTTTTAAACATTGATCAGTTATATAGATGTATGTGCTTACTAAAAAATTGAAATGCATGTATGTGTCTATGGGTTTTGGTTGCAGATATTTGGGTTTGAGCAGGTAGTGAGTCCCAAGTTTGAATTTTATATCATTTGGCTGAAACTGCCATCTTCCTTTCTTCACCTCATCAAGAGAAATCCAGAGACTAAGCTTCCAAAAGAACCATGGGTAAATTTTGAAATATTTTCATCTTTAGCTTCCAATCCCACAGATGCTACTGTCATCTATGCATCTGGAAAGGTTAAACCTTCAATTAAAGTTGCCGTAAAAAACATTAGAAATAGGGTAAACATTGCACAAACTTAAATTTCATGGATCTAAACTTGCTCTTAGACAAGCCATAGTCCATGAAAATCGCATATACAAGTTTCCCTCATGAGGTTTGTACGTGGTTTCTGATTTGCTGCATGTGGCTCAGCTTGGGAAAAGAAGTATTTTATAAATTATGAACTTATACTATGATATTTGCAAATCACCTATAATAGTCTTGACAAATCAAGGTCTTGTGACATTGCTATTAGCTAAAAGGCATTTATAGAGACCCGTATATTTTTAATTACTGAAATGTTTATTAATTGGCTAATTAGAAGAATATGGTTTATTTGGTAGTTATTTGAATTAGGGATTGAAAAGAAGGAATTGTGACTTGAGGGCATGTGTTTGTGATTTAAAGATGGAGTTTTTAAATATTCATCCTCAGAATTCATCCCGCGTAAGTTTTCATCTAGCACTTTTTGAACTGTTATATTTTCATCCTTCCAGATGGTAAATTACCTATCTTAGCCTTTTTAATGAAATATCCACAAGTGTATTGCCTTCCTTAATTAGTGGGATTCAATCATTTTCTAATTTAGTTGGTAAGTTCAAATCTCTGTTATTCTTTTTCCAAAATTAATAGAAAGTTTTTTCCATTCAATCCGCGTATCGTCTTGGAAACCTCCATCAATAATCATGATATGAATACCCAAACAAGCCATCAACCAAAAAAAAATCAACAAACAAGACGAGGAAAAAAAAAACATGAATATTCAATCGCCGATTCATGGTTAATAAACCATGAATAACCAAACCAATCATAAACAAAAAACCATTCAATCCGTGTATCGTCATAGAAATCTCCATTAATAATCATGATATGAATACCCAAACAAGCCATGCATAAACCAAAAAAAATCAACGAACAAGACGAGAAAAAAAAAACATGAATATTCAATCGCCAATTCATGGTTAACATACCATGAACACCCAAACCAGCCATAAACAAAAAACCATTTAATCCGTGTATCGTCATGGAAACCTCCATTAATAATCATGATATGAATATTCAAACAAGCTATAAACCAAAAAAAAATCAATGAACAAGACGAGAAAAAAAAAACCTGAATATTCAATTGCCGATTCATGGTTAATAAACCATGAATACCCAAACCAGACATAAACAAAACAAAAAAACTTCAAATCCATGGTACAAGATGACAAGACGACAAAAAAATCATGAATATCCAATCGATAAATGGTTTATTTCTACAAGTAAACCATGAATAACCAAACAAGTCATAAATCAAACAAAAATATGGTTTATCTCTAACACGAACAAGATGACAAAAAACCATATATATTCAATTGCCAATTCATGGTTTATTTGCGATACTGAAACAAGCCGTAAACCAAAAAAAAAAAATCAAAACCATCACCACCTTCTTGAATTCACCTTCAAACCATGCTGCTTCATGAACCCACTGTGTGGCAAGCCACATACTAGCATAACATAATCAACTCTTTCGTAATGTTTGTGGGATGGCGATGGAGAATGGTGGCGGGATGGGCGAGGAGAAGCCATCAACAGCTGTGGGCGATTCCACATGGTGCAACCCCTTTGTGACTTGGAAACCAACTAGGCCGTCGATCTCGCTAAGAACCTCGAAGACTACCTCTTGAAGATTTGCTCCGGCGAAATTGACGGCAACCACAATAACGCCCACTTCTCTGTTAAACTTCGTCGACGATAGAAGATGATTGATTGGCGGAAGGGAGGAGGAAATCGGTGGACAGCGACGGTACCGGAGGGAGATTTCTGTCGGCTTCATTGATGACGACGGAGGATGATTAATTGGCGAGAGGGAAGAGGGAATCGGTGGCGGCGGTGGGGACATGTGAGATCATGGACGATTTTTCTGTCTTCGTTGCCGCGATTGAGTTCGGACGGAGGACTGCAGATGGAATGGTTTTCGGAAAAATGGGGAGCCTAAAGTTCAAATGGAATGGTTTCCATTTTGTAGAGATTTCTGGGATTGGAAGGCGAAATCAATGGGACATTAATGGCTGGAATAATCGCAGGGACGGGGAGGACTTAAGTTCTCGTCCCTAATTTCACTACTATTTTATATATATATATAGAGGGCCCTTCTAATGCAGGCGCCCGCATTCAAGCAAGTTACGGACTTTGCCTTTTTCGATCGAATTTCGATGATCTGAGCCGCTCAATGTGTTCAGAACATGTTTTTAAGGGTACTCGCGAGAAATCAGCAAAAAAAAAAATCGGGAAGGGCTTCATTCGAGCAGTTTTTGTTTATTTTTTATTGAACGGTTAAAAAAAAATTGCTTAAATCAAGCCCTTCTCGGTTTTTTTTTCTTTTCTGATTTCTCGTAGGTACCCCTTAAAATCATGTTTTGAATACATTGAACGGCTCGGATTGTCAAAATTCAATCGGGCAAAGGGAGAAATGGGGTGGTCCGCAACTTACTTGAATGCGGGCGCCCGCATTAGAAGGGCCCTATATATATATATATATATATATATATATATTGATACAGGCTTTAGGGACACTGAATACCAAATTACAAGGGCAACTGTATCGTTCTAATGGTACATCTTGGCATAATGGGGAGGTTTTTGGGCAGGTGACTGGATTTTCAGTATAGTGGGTTTCCCAAGTGATTGATAAATTAAAGGAGATCAAAATTCCATTCCAGATTTTCTTACTAGAGAATTTTTATTTAGCACGACATAAAATTACTTTCCAGCTATTAAAAATTATTTTCTCAGCAGCATCCATTGTATTTAACATTAAATTCATTTGCAGTTTAGTCATGGCAGAAAGAAGCAAGAAACCTACCTCCACTACAAAAAACCAACTTGCACTTCCCCCAACTGATTGCGGAAACAGGTACCAAGTTCTTGGCCAAGTACCCAAAACTAGTTACAGTTCTGCATTAGTACATGCTCCCTCACCTAGTCAAAATATTACACCACCCAATTCAAACCTTCATGCTGATCCCTTTTCCTCGACTCAAGCTATTCAACCTAGTCAACGAAGATTCCCTTACCCAGCAAGAACAACAGAATATGTTCTCAAATCAGTCACCACTAATCTCTTCTCTATTGAACCAGTCCACAAAAATATTCAAAACCCAATTGAACTAGTCAAAGCTTTTTTCCCTGCAGGATGGCATTTCATCCCTGCTCACCCAGCTAAAACCCTTTCTTTTTACAAAGACATCCTTCTTCACCACAAGTCAATCCTGATAAAACCCATTAATGACAGAGTCAATCCAGCTAAAGTCATTTACCATTCCCTCTATATTCACAACATAGTCAACCTGGAAGAATGGGGCCACCCATCACTATTCAGAGATCTTCCAAATCATTCCATTCAATATAATTATTATGATTATATTGATGCATGGTTCAAAGTCATCCTCCATGAGAATGAATCTTTTAGTCACTCCTGGTTCTTTTCGTTTGATCATAAATTCAAATCAGTAATTCCATCTTGGTTCTCCCGCTGGTGGCACCAAAATGGAGCCATTCCAGACATTTTACCCAGTGAACTCATGGACCAAGTAAATTACTTTTCCACTCTGTACCCAGTCAATAGTCACACAAGTCAATTTCCAGTGCTACTGTTATTTATGGCAAAATACAAGGTTCCATGGATCTTCAAATGGAAATATGGTATCAATAACACAATAGTCAATCGGCAGTATTTGGTAAAATGGTGGGATGCATACAAGCATCAACGCGTTATTGACCAAGTCAAAGAAGAATTCCCAGTCAAAGTTCCAAAACCAGTCAAAATTCCAGCTATACAAGTTCAAGTTCCACAGATTCAACCAAGTTCACCTACATTTTCTACTATTAGAATTGGAAGTCCAACACCGAGCTCTTCCAAGCCTTCGAAATCCAAGTCAAAAACCAAGTGCTCCCAATTATTAATGTTAGCTCAACAGTTAATTGCTCAAGCCAGTCAAGAAGAAGATGATACATCATCTGAAGAGTCAGCTACAGCAACATCTCACAGGAATCCATGTGGGTCAGTTTTCCAAGATGCCCAGGACCCATTTGCCTGAAGTCATTATTCCTACTTTTGGCCCCACCTGCACCAAAAGTAGACACAGTCGCAGTCAAGAACAATAATCATTTCTACTTTGGGCCCCACTAGCACCGAAAGTAGAAACAGTTACCTACTTTATTTACTGTATTCACGTGAATTTACTGTTTAATGTTTGTAATTTCTCTGATCCTTATTCTATAAAAGGATCCGAGAAGCCAAGACCTGAAGAGGGTTCAATAGACCTCATCAGACCTCAACAGAGGAGAATAGAGTCAGTTAGTGAGAGAGTAAACGAGAGGAGAGAAAAAGAGAGAGGTTTTAGAGAGAGAAATTCTCCTACCACTTCCCCTGTTCCTCTTCCTCTGTAGTAAACCCAGTCACTGCCATGTACTATTTCTGATTCAGCAATTGAATTCAGATTTTTAGTAAGTAATTTATTCAGTTTTTATTGCTCGAATTACTAGTAAAGCTACTCTATAAAATTATAGAGCTATTATATACTTGAATTATTCATTGTTCATTTACAGATTCAAATTTACTATTCATTGTTCATTTGCAGATTCAAATTCACTATTCATTACTATTCATCACTATTCACGTGTCACTATTCATCCACGAAGTTACTATTCATATTACTATTCTATTATATACTTGAATTATTCATTGTTCATTTACAGATTCAAATTTACTATTCATTGTTCATTTGCAGATTCAAATTCACTATTCATTACTATTCATCACTATTCACGTGTCACTATTCATCCACGAAGTTACTATTCATATTACTATTCATCACTATTCACGTCGCTATTCATTCACGGGTTACTATTCACACTTTAACATAGGTATTGATTGTCCCCAGTAGACATTATAGGATTCCCCTTGTCCATTTCACTTTTCCTTTATCACTCTGATAATCACATGTTCTTCCCCTTGTCCGTGCTTCCGCCGCCCTCATGGTAAATCAGGGTAACAGTTGAAATAAACCGGACCGTTATGTAGACTTGACTCCATTAATCCTAGTAGACTATCACTGTAAACTGTGAATCTACTGTCTCTCAAAGATAATATATATATATATAGGGTACTATTGGTATTAAAAAGAGCAAGGATGAAAACATAAGTGAGAAAAAGTCAAAGGATGGAAACTTACGAGGAGTGATGCAGGAGGACGATTCTTTAAGTCTTCTTATAGGGGTATATACAGTGGGTGTATGTATTGTAGGAGATCATTTTTCATCTCCCCATCTCTCTCTCTACCGTCCCCCTCTCTCTCTCATCCGAAATTTCTCTCTCTCTTCTCCACCTCACCAAAACTCCAAGAATCTATCCTCATTTCACCTCCTCTATGCAACCTCAGACTGGTATCGCGTTGGGTGGGGCTCAGGAAGAAGATTTTGGTCGATTTTGGTATCGCGTTGCCTTCCACGTCACGATTCTCCTAGTCTCT
>BPLS01000163.1:3001891-3189617 GCA_019656275.1 Rhododendron kiyosumense
CTATATAAGCATACATATGGGGCAATTTTAGTATTCACCCATTAAGATACTGAAAAGTCCATCCACGCATACGTTTTTTGCATAGACAGTACACAGTTCATTATGTGGGGCCCACTACGGATCTCACAAAAATGATTCGAGTCATTTATTAAACTTAAAATATTGTTTCAAGTGCTCCCGTGAAAAATCATCTCAATCCAATAACTGTAAATGCTCAATCCAATCTTCTAAATTTTGATTTAGATTTTAGACCCCTAAAATTTGAATGAAAAGTTAGAAGATTTGATCGAGCACTTATAGTTATTGGATTGAGTTTATTTTTCGCAAGAAAACTTGAAAATATATTTTAAATTTAAAACATGTATTTGATCGTTTTGTGAGACTCATAGTGGGTCTCACATTGTGATTTGTGCATGATCTGTGTAAAACATGTCTGTATGGATAGCACGAGATACTTTGAATAATTTTCTATTTAACTTTTTTATCTCTTAGAGAGATGAAATTTTATATGTTTTCGTGATATAGAAATTAAATTCAAATTAAATGAAAAAGAAGAGACTTAAATGAAAATTTTTCTCTTCTATCAACTCTCCATCAAACTATATCGGATTGATTGATATGAAAACATTGGTACATGAAACCACAATCTCATAGTTTTTTTTTTTTTTTAGAATCTTCATAGCTATACATTGAAGTAACTAAATCTAATAGAAGTAAAATAATATACTCCTATGTGCATTCACACATGACACATGCATATTGATTTCTCACTTTGTAAGCACAAAATGAACTGAGAAATAAATAAAAACTCTGATTGAAACGAGAGAAAGAGAGTACCCAAAAGCCGCATGATAAGAGTACCATAGGGATGTGATGAAATTGATATGAAAAACAAAGCTACAGGATAAGATTCCCATAGGGATAGGATGAAATTGATAAGCAAAACAAGCTACGTGAGGAAAGGTTAAAAACATTCAACTCTACTAACTATCATAGGTACCGATGGGGTTCCGACGGCTACACGCAGCCCACTATGAGTCCCACACAAAAAATCTGAACCGTTCAATAATTTTAAAATAAAAAACCAAGTGGGCTTGCTTGGCAGAAAATCAGCTCAATCCGATATGTATGTAGGTGCTCAATTTAATCTTCCCATTTTTTTCGATTTTTCAAAAATGAGAGGATTGGTTCGAATGCCTACACATATCGGATTGAGCTGATTTTCTGCGTAGCCCACTTGGTTTTTTTTAATTATTGAAAAACTCGGATTTTCTGTGTGGAACCTGTAATGGGTCCCACATGGCCGTCGGTACCCCATCGGCCCTTTTAGCTTTTCTGAAAAACATTCAAGTAGGCAAAAGTAGAAAGATGCATATGGGAAACCATTAAAATCAAGAAAACAAAGAGACTAATTTTGTTCACCCTTCATAACATTACCCTCTCTGTGATTGGTGAAAATTGTGAGCCCTACTACAAACTAACTTATTATTACCAAAAAATGTATTGATTCCGTGAACTCTATACAATTTTCACCAATCACAAGGACGGAAGTGTTCACCTTCTTTAAAATTGGGTAAACAAAATTATTCTCAAAAAACAATACATGCACGATTTTCTTTTCTTCCTCAAAGGGCTTTCAATACCAAAAAAAATGGGGGAAAAAACGTGGCTGGATGAATTATCCACTTAATTCGGAAGTAAATACAAGAAAACCAAAAGAAACCCTTTTTTTGAGGGGGGTTTTTCAACGAACAAGATCATCTTAAATAACGTCGTCGCCTCTGGAATCAATAAGAAAACAAGTGCTAAGTTTCAAATTTGTGAATAAACCAAAACAAAAGAAAAGACGTTTCTCGCTCGGCGCCTAAAGTGCACTATGCTCCACTTAAACAAATGAGAGTTTTTTATGGAACCAATGAACCATGCGAGGTGGTTAGGTGTGTGGGACAGAGGGTTTGTAGTACCTATTAGCGCAGCTATATAGTGGAAGGGAAGGAACCTAAATCGACCCCCGCCCGATCAAGTACGAGTTGCTTTACAGGTAGACCTACTTAGGTTAGGGGGCATGCCCCTCAGTTCTTACCAACCTCCAGATTACCTCTACTGTACATTTATTATTCATTTAGGGCACTCGGCCGGTGCTCTTTTCTCAAACCAGAACAACTACATTAGGAAAGATAAGGGAAGACCACCTGAGCGAACCGACTGAGGGGACTTAACTTATCCGAACCGAACCATTGATAAGCACCCAATATTGTATATATTTTGTGCATCTAGTCCCAGTTTACGTTGCTTTATTTCGCATTTTCTTTAGTTTTTATAGTGATTTTGCACGTAAGGTGTTTTCTTAAGTGTTTTAGGTTAACCGGTGGAATACGCCACTTTTTGACACCAACATCGACCCATGAGTGTGCCCAAGCGCCGGAGGCCTTGCGAAACGTGGCTGGCAAGGCTTTTGAGGCATTCGGAGGACCGTTGAGTTGTCGGGGGATCGTCGGGTGCCAAGAAGAAGGCCAAAAGCTGGGAATTTAAAGGAATCGAGGCGGTATCAATATAGGCGTTTTTGCCGTACGTATCAATACCGGTGCAAGATAGAGGGATTGAAGAAAACATCAAAGGATTGATGTATCATACAATCATTTTGGTTGTATCGATACGGTGACTTTTTTTCTACATATTTTTACTGCTTTTTGGACTTTCCACTTATGAAATACTTTCTACTTTTAGTTTGTTTTTAGATATTCGTGGAGAGAGAAGTGGACATATATAAATACCCTTCTCTCCACTTTATCTCATTACCTAGACCTTTATGCTTTAAGTCTTTCTTCCTCTCTAAGTTTTCTTCCATAGCTTTCAAGCTTTTTCAAGTGTAATCTCTTAAGAACACCTTAAGGTATTTGTAGTTTGTTATTTTGTCATTTATTAAAGTTGTTCGGACGGTCTAGATTCTCCTTAATATCAAGTTTATTTTCATTTCCTACAATTAAATTGTAACGCCCCAAAAATTCGGAGACATTGGTAAAATATTTAAAAAGATTATTTTCACAAAAGAAATTCATAAATTGACTACGTCACCATTTTAAAAGCATTTGTCATTATATTACAATTGTTTCAAATAAGTCAAAATACTACAATTTCCGAATAAACTTAGAAGCTTCCAAAATAATGTCAACTTAAATTAATCAGAGCGACTATGCACACGAAAACCAAGGTTTTCAGCTTCTTCCTCAACAGGATTGAACTCGATCGAATCGTACGACACTTCTGTTCCGTCTTCAGTACCTGGCATTCGAGTTACTAGGGCAACATAGTACCGTGAGCGATGACGCTCAGTAGCCAAAACCCACCCGAACCCATAACTTACAAGCAATAAGAATATAATTGACACGCATTAAAATAACATAAAAAGAGAACAATCAACTTTTCTTTCATTACTATCCTTTAACTTAAGTGAATTCTAGGGATCTTCTCCACAAGATCCTTTCCTCTCATACCACTAACTCCGCCCATTTCATGGGACAACCCACCTCTTACTTGTCCTGCACCGGGGTCTTAAGCAAATATGTTTCACTCAGACCATAACAAGGGGTTAAGTTACCCATGACGTAACCGTCTGTTAGGGTCGCACACAACACATTACACACTGGGCCTCGATTAGCACCCTGGGCCCCACCTGGTCACCCATTTCAAAATCATAGTACTTTTGAGATCACAATGGCCTTACCTGGTCACCATTTGATCACTGGGCCCTACCTGGTCACCCATTTCAGATTTCCACAACACACACCCTCTCCACACATTATCTGATTTCCATTAACTTAACAACGTCTATCAGTTCTCTCATCGTAAACCACCCCGGGAACCTATTTTGTCCAATCTATCAGTACAACAGTATTTCACACAATTCAACATTTTTCGAAATATGCTCACAGGCTATAACAGCAATTAAATCGCGATAATAACAGATCACGCAATAAGGCTAAACACGCGAATAATTTATCATACGTTAAATTTAGTCATGCGATTCGATAACCCGAATAAACATACTAACATGCTAAAAATATTTAACCTTGCGATAACACAAATCATGCGATTAAAACAAACTATGCGGTTCTTGTTATATTCTCTTTTCTTTTCCAAACTAAAGTCTACCTTTACTCTTAATCATCTCGGAGTGTTGACGGTATTAGATAAATACATTATTGCAATAAATCTAGGATCGAACCGGAAACTATTTAACGTTGGAGCTTATATTCTTAGATTCTAATACACTAGGGTTAGATTTATAAGCTAAACAAGCTTGAGGTACCAAACTGTAATTTTTCTAAAACTAATTTAAACATTTCGATTTTCCAGTGACTGTTTTCAACGGAAACAGTGGGCTCCCGCCGGACTCGACCGGCGACGTCGGATTCGAATAATATCATACTGTAACGCTAAAATCATAGTAGAAACACGACATATACTTAGGGAGGTGAGTTCCGAACTACCTCTTGTCCGGCAAAACGGGGTTCGGAGAGATTTTGGTGGCGGGTCGGAGCTCGGGCGGAAGGTGGTAGTGTACGGTAATGGAGGACCCGGCTGTTGGGGTGCTGCTCGGTGATGATAACTTCTCCGGTTGGTGACTGGATGAGCGGTGGTTGGAGGTGGTCCGGTTGGAGGTGTGAGGTGCGGTGGTGGAGGAGTTTGGTGGTCGTGGGTGGTTATGGTGTACACGGCTGGTGGTGATGGTGGAGATGGTGGCAGGTGGTAGTGGGTGATGAAGAGGTGGCGGCAAAGGAGCTGCTCCTCTCTCTCTCTCTCTCGACAAATAAAATGAGAGAGATGGGGATAGGAGGAGGGTTAGTAAAAGAAGTTTAAAGGGTTGACAAAGCCTCCTGGTCAATAAGAGGGCATGCTTTAAAATGTTTATTTCGTGGTTAAAGGAAAGAGTTTTAAATGGTTGTCAACATTTGATTGGCTAAGAATTTATTTTTTTATTTTTCTAGACACATGCACCAGGAACGGATGGGAAGGAGGTGATGGGTTTAGCTGGCTGGAAAAGGTTAGAGTTAGGGTAAAATGATCCAATGTAACACAAAGTGCACACGCATGTACACAACAAGGAATTTAATCACCAGATGCACGCGCACACAATTGATTACGGAAATAAAATTGGTGTGACGTCGTAAATAATTTCTCGCATTAAATAAACTACCAAGCAAAATAATATTTTTGTTTTGATGAAGATAATTATTTACTAAAAATACCGGGTCTTTACATAAATTTTATTTCTATGCTTTGCTTTGTTCTTTAGCTATGGTTGAGTAGTTTTTTTGGCCAAGTCTTGGGTTAATCTTTCCCAAAGACTTAGGTTGTTATTTGGTTCTTAAACCCTCGGGCTTAAAAGCATGATTTTTGGAATTAGATTAACTTAGCCATTTTTGGTCTAAACTAGGGGTGTTAACTTCTTGGCATGCCGTTTAGTCAAGCGGTCTTGGCACGCGGTATGCCTAGATCTCGTGGCCTCCTACGTGTTCGATTCATTAGTAAAACAAGTTGGTTTAATTCCGATAAGTCGCACCTTTTGATAAACGTAGTCTTTAAAGCTAAATCTTCCGAGTGTGAGCACGCGGTAGTGACTCTCGCTTGAGTTATAATCGAGAATCGATAACGGCCTCTGTCAAGGGATGGATGATCCCTAGACTTGCCCTTTTTAAGTTTATCAAACTCTTTTCTAGTTTTTTAGCAAGTCATTCCACTTTCAAAGTAAAACCAAAAGTTGGTCGTCTTAAATGCCGAAATCCATCACATAAAACCTACAATCCGAACAAGCTATTACCGATTCCTTGTGGGTACGATCCCAGACTTTTCGGTTATATATTATGCTATCGACGACCTAACCCTATGCTTGGGGTATTTCAACCTTATTTGAAGGCAAGATTATTGGCTAAGCAACCATAGCAGCTTAAAGCTACGCCTATCACGAGCAGCGTCGCTGCTTGATCGATAGGGAGGAGCATCTCAAAGTATGGAGCAAAAGATCAAGCTCTTTGAATTTGTCCCTTGGGATACACCAAAGATTGGGTCAAAGATTGGGTTTGAGAGCTGTGTGATGGGTGACTATCCAGCACGGTTCAGAGAGCACTTTTAGTTTGCGCTGATGAATGCAAGCCCCCTATCAAGCAAGAGAGAAGCAACTCTTCCCATGGCGGAGTCAATGGTAGTAAAGTATTCAAGTTCTGCTCGCCCAGTGCTTGGGGAGCATCTCAAATCAAGTTTGAAAAGAAAATTCGAGGTTAGAGTAACACATCAATACACTTGTATAAAAAGGTAGAAGGATGTATAGCCAAGCCACATCATGAAAAGATGAAATTACCCTTGTAGTTTGTCAATGGTGGAGTTCAGATATGGAGGTATTTTAGGCATTTCAGTGATGTGTCTTTTGCTTAGTCAATAAGAGAAGGAGGTACAAAAAAATCTTTATTTTCCCTAATTTAAGGGATATTGTTCTTTAATCTTTAGTTGGGGTCTTTCACGTAGTCAAGAAGAAAATGGTTGTTTAGTATATGTCTGCATATTCTTATTTATGTTGTTTGAAGTTAAAAAAATCTTTTCAGATGCATTGGATGTTCTTTTTCTTTTGTTCCCCTTGCCTTCTCTACTAGGAACTAATTGGTTCTACGTTGATATGGTTTCAATCGTAGGTATACTTTGAAGATGCTTTTAGTTGCAATTGATGAATGCCATCTGGGAACATATGATTTCATTTATCTACCCGTCGATTTTAAGGCAAGCGAACTTTCGTTCAAAGAAGAAGCATTTTGATATAACCGAGGAATCTTGGCACGCCTACATGGGGAATTTATTTTCCTTCCTTTTTTCTGCAGAAAAAAGTGCAATAGAGGGTTTCACATTCATCAACATGAATGATCCTTCCTTGATTATCCCGTTCTATCAGGTTTGTTTCATCCATGCTTTAAGAAGATGTCATTCTTTCACCCTTTTTTGTTTCTGGTAGTCACTATAGCTTGTTATGTCTACCTAAAGCTAATATAGAATAAAACTTATTTTTATAGGCATTTAATGGAAAGAAATGGATAAGTTCAATAGCGAAAAGGTGGCATCACTTGCTTATGCTCGTGTACAAGGAAATGCTACTTTTATCAACCATTTCCAGAACTCAAGCTTGATGAATGAGGATAAGCAGTACCGGCCAATCCTCTTCAACACCGATGGTCCCAATGCAGGTGATCAGGTGTGTGTAAAACTTACTCCATATATTTGTTATCAACATCGTTATAAAGCTTCTAAGTTGGTGGTGGATCTAACCAGAAATGACAAAAATCGGTGTTACTTCTATGGCATTTATTCAATATTTTGTAGGTTGCCATATTTATTATTCTTTCTCTGTTGCTCAATCGCCAAGGAATGGCCTGCACTATGGTGGTGGGAAAGGTTGCGAGGCTGAAATGAACTCCAAATAAATAGGATAAAACTGTAAATACACTTTTTGATGTACAATCTACTATCATCACTACATGAACAAAAAAACATGGCAAATGAGGCAAATGATAATGCCAAAACCAAAAATGTTCCTGCCAAAACTCATCGTTGTGAATTTACTTCTTTGCCCTCCTCCCAATCTCACCCTATTTTGCTCTCTCTTCTAAACAAACCCAAACCCAGTTTCTCCACCACCAAATGATCTCATTATCGCAGGGCAAAATAGAATAATGGAGTTTCATGACTCAATCCCACCAAATACTGCATAACTCCAAATGACAGGCAAGAGAAAAGGCTGTGGAAAAGCTCGTCTTCCATTGATACACACATGGATCTATATACAGATTACAATTGAACATACTTTCTCTCAAAGCATCTGCGGCCTTGACCCAAATTTTTGGTCAAGCTCACTCCAATGGCACAATGATTCATTACCCAAATATATTATTTTTTATGCTTTCAATAGTATTTCACTCCATTTTTTTCCAACTACATCTCCTAATTTATTTCCCTCCCATTTTTTCCCTTTTGCAAACAAATCTCCCTCTCAATATGTTCTTATCCTGGACAAATTCTTACTCGATATATGTTGGAGAGATTGGTTCATTTCTCACATCAACTAGACAATGGAGCCTTCTAAATATTCTGCACTTTCTTCATCATCATCATTATCCTCCTCTTCTGATGATAGTAATGAAGAAATAGCCATAGCCACACTTGTAGGTCTCTATGAGGCAAATAATGGCTTAATGCTAGAAATGGTGAGAGAAAATACAAGAAAACGCAAGCAATGGGGTGGCTCTGTTCTGGGATGAAAATACTACCGACGCGAAAGAGTAGCGGGTCACGATCGACTAGTTGCGGATTATTTTGCCGAATATCCAGTTTTCTCGCCATCGGTATTTCACAGACGCTTTTGGATGAGACGTGATCTATTTGTGAGGATTCTGAATGCTATTGAAGCACATAATCCCTACTTTGTTCAAAAGCTAGATGCATACCAAGTACGTGGACTATCCTCCCTTCAAAAAATGACATCCTCAATGAGAATGCTCACCTATGGAATGCCGGCTAATGCAATTGATGAGTACTTACGTTAGGAGAAAGCACTACAATTGAATGCTTCAACCATTTTTGTCAATCGATTATCGAAAAATTTGGCGATGTGTATTTAAGATCTCCAACAGCAGATGACGTTAATAAATTGCTTGTTGTTGGGGAGGCTCCCGGATTTCCCGGAATGTTAGGAAGTTTGGACTGCATGCATTGAGAGTGGAAGAATTGTCCGACGGCATGGAAAGGTGCCTATTGTGGTCATGTTAAAAAACTTACAATGATTCTTGAAGTCGTTGCTTCTTATGACTTGTGGATTTGGCATGCCTTTTTTGGAATGCCGGGATCCCACAACGATCTCATTGTCTTAGATCGTTCTCCTCTTTTTGATGAACTTGTCCAAGGGCGAGCTCCGCTAATTACTCTATCAATGGACATGCCTATAATATGGGATATTATCTAACGGACGGCATATATCCTCCATGGGCAACATTGGTTCAAACTATTTCGTCTCCTCAAGGAGCCAAAAAACAGCACTTTTCGATGATGCAAGAGTCAACAAGAAAGGATGTGGAGCGGGTATTTGGGGTTCTACAAGCACGATTTGCAATCAAAAAAGGACCGGCATGGTTTTGGGATCGAAAAATGCTTGGGAAAATCATGAAGACGTGCATTATTTTGCACAATATGATCATCGAGGATGAGGGAGAGAGTTGTACTGATTTTACTTATAAATCAGAGAGGAACCAACCAGTGGCAATTTCGCGGGAACGTGATGATAATTTTGAATCATTTCTATCTCGACATGTCGGAATTAGAAACAAGGATGCTCATCACACTCTCCGCAATGACTTAGTTGAGCATCTTTGGCAACGACATGGAGAGATGTAGTTTGGAAGTTCTCAAACTGGTTTCTGTTTGGAAGTTTTGGTTAAGAAAATAATGTATCTTGTAGCTATTAGTGATCTGCCATTATTGTTTGGCTGCTATACATGATCCTATTTTGCTACTTTTGCTGAAATCAGAAAACTAATAAGGTTTCTGCAATCAAAGTGCCTTGTTTCTTTCACTCTATGTTTTCCCAAAAACTGACCTCTAGAATTTTTCCCATGGAATTTGTTGTTTATGTTATTCTGCAATCTATAATAAAGAAAAACTTCTAAACATGAAATTTTATTATGCCGTAGGAATTTTCCCTCATATGCAGCTCATGATATATGACACTTGACAGGAAGCATGTGCGGAATTGAAGAGCAGTAGGCTATTCCTAAAACACTTGGAAGCAGTTCTCAGGACAGGAAACAGAATGAATGTTGGCACCAACCGTGGTGATGCTAGAGCGTTCAAGCTCGAAACACTTTTCTTAAACAGTCTACACCTACCCATGGCATTACATTGCCTGCCTCTATGCCAAAGTCTAGGTTGGCATCAATAGAAAGCATCTTGCTTGTTGCTCCAATGTTAGCAGCTTTATCACTCTCAGAATCTGTCGTTGAGTTGAATTCCAGGCCATCAAGATCAACTTCCATACTGTCATGCACTATGGGAAGAGGTGGCAACTAAGCCCCTTGAAGCGTTTTACCAGTCGACTAAGCAGTAGACTTCAATCGTGACAAACACCAAACCTGTCCCATTCTATCACCACCACTCCTGCTAGAAACACACACAAAAAAACTCTATTGCCAAACAGCTGCAACTATACAGCGAAAAATCAGTTCACCTTATGTAAAAGTATACTGCAACTATACTACTAAAAATCACTCCCAATCCCAGTAGAGTAAAATCAATCCACCTTATGTAAAAATAGCTACAACTATACTGTTAAAAATCTTTTTTTGGTCATTGTTGCTTTTAGCTGCTATGGTGTTTGTGAATCCAGATTTTACACTTCACACGACTTCCACCTTATGTTGTTTATAATAAGCATACTTGCACAAGGTATAACAATATAGGGCCTTTTCATTTCTTAGAATACTCTAACAAAAAAATACTTCAACGAGGACCACCAATAGCTTATGTCCATCAGGTAGGAACAAACAAAACCATGGGAATCCTTTTGACAAGATAAAAACATGCCAATACTCAAACACCATAAAATAGAAAGATAAACTTAAAGCATCCCAGTTCGAGCAATGATTTGTTGTTGACGCTGCTCATAGTAGGCTCTCTGCATAGGAGTTAAGTTTGACATGGCCATTGACTTTATGATATGATCCTCCTTCCTTTGCTCCCTTTCATTCTTTTCTGCCAAGTAGTGCCGCCGTGCCTCCCCATCCTCGGCCTTCTTTTGACGATCAGCAACTTTTTGTTGCTCTCGTTCAATACCTCGCGAGGAGATACCAGTCAAGACATTTATTATTTGACTCTGGTTTGCTGCCATTTGATCAAACTTAACATCATCAATCACCTTCTTCCTTTGTGATTCGAGAGCAGCTTTTATACCACTTGGTCGGTCTACTCCCTCTCTTGAAGGTTGTTGGTCCAAATCTAGCTCAGATTTGAGGGATGTCGGAGAACCAGTGGACGGATTTGAAGAAGTTGCTGTTTGGACCGTAGGTTTTTGCGATGGTGTCATTATTTCATCCCGCTTACAACTATGGCGCAATATTTCCCAGCAAGATTCAAACATGAATGACTTATTACGTTCATCAATACTAAACATACGTTTAGCCTTGGCCATCTAGTAATCATAAATTCAAAATGTAAGAGACAAAAAAATATAACAAAAATTTCGTAGTTTTGGGTTGAAAGGAAATTACCTTCTCCTTTTCTCCAGTTCCACTTTTTTGCCTTCTTTCTACTTCGGCAAGAAAACCACAAAATTTGCTCACAGCTTTTTGAATTTTCGACCCCTATTTCATTAAATATACAGCGGTTCTATTGCAGTCAACATCTGCTTGGGAAGAGAAACATAATCGTATACGCTCCCACAAATTCGCCATGGTCTGATTAATGCCTATAATTGGATCTTGTGAGATAGCCAAATAAGCTCGACAAAGAGCTTCATCCTCCACCATGGTAAATCCTTTACCACGAATCGATTGCTTTAGGCTTCCTACTGCTACAGGAGAATTTTGCGATATAATTTCTACTCTATGAGTTTGTTCCAGACTCATAGAATCCTCAAGAATTTCATATCCATCCATTGATCAAATTGGAAACTCACAATTGTACGTTGGTTGAGAGAGAGAGAGAGAGAGAGAGAGAGAGAGAAGGAGAGGAGAGGATAAGAGAAGAGAAACACCACTTTATTTAATTATGCTGGTTCTCTGCTCTCAAAAGATATGGCAAGAATGGCATGGAAAGAGGCAAAGAGCCGTTGAACTTTAAAGAGAAAGACACGTAGGAAAAATGGGGTCAAACTTTGGTTGTCCTAAATTTGGGCAAACAAATGAGTAAAACCCAAAATGGGGAAGAGTATGAGTCAAAGATAGGAGAGAATATTTTTTTTGTGAATTTTGCCTAAATTTTAAATTTGGGTCTTAAAATGGGTCAAGGTTAGGCTGGAGATGTTCTCAATTCCGCTGAGCTTGTCAGATGGGACCATTTCGAAGTAAACATAAAAATCTAGTAAAAATTTACAGTCGCAAGGCAAAAAAGCTTGCCGTTTAGAAGTCAGCATCGCAAAATTTGCCGTCCATCCTGTTTTAAACTCCGGCGACCGAAACCTTTCCTAGCGATGGAAACTTTTGGTTTTGACCAACTCGACCAAACCGTCCTCGCCTCCCTCGGCTTCCGAAACCTTGCCACCGCCGCTCCCTCCAAATCATATAAGAAAAGAAGAGGAAAAAGCAAATCGAATCATGGGATCTAATCTGCGGTCTCATGGTTCTCCATGTTCCCTACAAACTTGATCCAACCCACTCCCTTGGTATTTTCTCCTCCATCACCGGTGGTAATTTGGGCTTTTCTTTGGTTTTGCCAAGCTCGAGGTCTCGGTCGCCGGAGTTTCCATCACCGCCGTCGTTTTCGAGGTAGCCCGAGAGCTCCAATACGAACAAGCTCTGTGATGGAATCCACGAGATCCAACTCCAGGAACATGCTTGAAAATCAATCTCCTCGTCGACTCCGGAGAAAGCGGTGGTGGAAAGGTTTGTGAAAGGCGGCGGCGAGGTGGGCGCCATGTGGAGACGGCGCAGTCTGTTGGCGTCGAATGGAAGGGCGATTTGCGAGTTGACTTGGAGGGCGGTGGTGTGGAGAAACTGGGTTGGATTTGTTTAGGAGAGAGAGAGAGAAGGGTGATTGGGTGAGATTGAGAGGAGGGCAAAGAAATAATTTCACAAGGATGAGTTTTGGCAGGAACATTTTTGGTTTTGGCATTATCATTTGCCAAAAACATATGTATATTAAGTTCCCTTATACCAATTAAACCAATGAGCACACAGAAACGTGCAAAACACAAGTATTATTTATACTAGTATTCTAGTCGTAGTCATAGTATATAAAGGAAGAGCACCACTCTCGTGTAGATTCCTTCTTGAGGTTGCCTCACACTTTTTAGTTCCTAAAATACCCACAAATACAAGTTTAGAAAATTGAAGGTTAATTGGTAAATTGGCCTGCCAATTTCATACAACTGCGTCCATGTTCTATAGCAGTTTCCTTCTCCATCGGAGGTCATCCACTTGACATTTGAGATTCGTCCCTTTCTCTTTCTTTCTCTTGGTGTGGAAGTCTCAGCGCCAACCACTTCCAAATATGTTTGTCTAATTTGTTTTTCCTAAATCAAAACTTGCATACGCATGCCCGCCGCAAGTTCATATTATGAGAAAACAAATTTATAAGCCAAACACAGCAGAGTGCAAGTTTCGTTCCACCATTTTTATAATTATGCAGAATGCCAGAAACCCCATTCAGGTAAGCTTACGCTTGACTTCCAAAAACTTGGTTTGTGCTAATTTTTGAACAACTCAAAAAAAATTAAAAAAATAATTGAAGCTTCATTCACCTCCTCTTGCCATGCCCACTAAAACTCAATTTTGCTGCTTCTTTCTCTTTTTCTTTGGGCACATATATTCGAACTCAATTCAGCCAAACCAAATATGTACATTTCAGCCATTTGACAGAAATTCTCATGTAGACAACACAGGATGGAAACCAATAGTTTTCATAAACAAAGGTAAACCAGAGGCATTAATATTCTCCAACCTATTCAAAACTCAAGCGTTGATAAGCAATGTTATTTAAATTCTAATTTTATCAAATGATGCTTCTAATAGTTAACTAAAGCTTACATGCGTAAAAGTCTCAATGTCCAAAAAGTAAGTGGAGTCGGGAGAGTTGAATATCTACAATGAATTCTCCAAGATATCTTCAAGTCCGATGCCCCGGATGGAAGTATTCGACATTATTTTCCTTGACCCTGAAGTGGAAGTTAGACTTCTTCTGTAAGGGCCCGTCAAAATTTCTCTTGTTCATTACTGTCAACTGAATATAACAAAGGGAAAATTTATCAGGACAAAAAGTCGCTGCAAGAAAAGTAAAACTCATATTGGTATAGGTGCTGACAAGAATAGAACCAGTTGTGATGTCTATTGCTCTCTACCAGAAAGTGTTCTCTGGTCTTTTTATCCACAAAAGAATATTGGATTGTAACTGAGAACCACTAATATCTATTACAATCCCAAAACTTCTCATGATATTGTGGCACCACTAGTATCATAGTGTAGTTATTTGGGTTTCTGAAAAAACATAGGAGTACGTTTTTCAAAACACAGCAGAGAGCTTCGACACAAGTACAGAAGCCAAATAAACTAACACGACATAACCTTAGACGTGTTTAAAAGGAATCATCTTAGAAGCTATGCTGCCATACAACACGTTACTAGTGAAACACAATGAATATTTACAAACAAAATAAATTAGATGACGCAACATGCTGGATTACAATAGAAACAAATATCCATTTTTTTTTTTTCAAACTGAGATCACCGTATGAACCATGATCTGCAAATTCTTGCCTCCTCTACTTCTCAATTCATAGCTTTGCTTACCCCCAACCCAACCGATTCACCCCGACGGTTCTGGTGATTTTTTCCAACGTTCTAGAATTTCAATGATGCTGTCTAATTTGCTCGCAATAGATTCATAGATTGACAAAATTGTCGATGGCACGAGAAGTCGACTAATGGCCTACTGACAAATTGTCTCTGAAACATAGTCTATTCAACAACTCAATCACATCATGTCTAAGATATGCAGCAATACATTAACATTGAGTTGCAATTGTATTTTGTGAAGAAAAAAGACAACTAGCAAATAATGTAAAATCTCTGGAAAATTCTCTGAGAAGAAAACTGGAAATGAGATTGCCACAAATATACAAATCCAAGTCTGGTCAGCACAATATTTATCCCATTATTTACCATTCATTGTGGTACTGACTACTGAGTGCATGTGTCCAGGACTCCAACGGCAGACCAAGGGGGGTGCAAGCGTGGTCCTGGGCCTCTGCACACCTCTCAATTATCTCATTATTTCTAGTGTACTTTAGACTTTTGTTTGTGAAAATTATGAAGAAAGGTCCCTTCAAAATTGTGTTACAATTATATAAGGATGATATTTTGTTGTTAATTTATGAATACATGTGATTTGGTCTCCGCACACTAGGAATCCTGCGTCCACCACTGCATGTGTCAAGTCATGTTCTTGTCCATGCCACA
The DNA here is from genome assembly GCA_019656275.1 of Rhododendron kiyosumense. NCBI lineage: Eukaryota > Viridiplantae > Streptophyta > Magnoliopsida > Ericales > Ericaceae > Rhododendron > Rhododendron kiyosumense. The sequence goes on from BPLS01000163.1 coordinate 3,017,092, forward strand.
TGAACAATAATTTATTCCCCTTCGAAACTATTAACTTCTACTGTTAATCGTATATAAAGCAGTATAATAAGATAAATCGCACAAACGCCAAAAAACCAGTGTTCTAAATGGCTGCCTTGGCTGCCGCCTAGGCGCTTGGAGGTACCCTGCCGCCACGCCAATACCCCTTGACGTTTGATTTGGCGCCCAGGAAGGTTTGTCGGTGTTTGGCGGCTGCCTAGGCGGCCTTGGTGTGTTTGGAGGCCTTAGCCGGCCTTAAATGTATAGAATAAAACTAAAAGGGGTTCTTATGTAATTTGACAAAATCACACACATATATACAATTACATAATTACAATTTCATCCCACACAAACACTCCAGTCGATCAAAGCCCTAACCAGTCCGATTCTCCAGGCGACTCGATCGTCGATCTTCCATCGTCCATCGTCGGTCGGTGGTAGCCGACTCGCCGATATCTCTCTCTCTCTCTCTCTCTCTCTCTCTCTCTCTCGATCGTCCTGTTTCTCTCTCTCGTCTGTTTTTTTTTTTTTTCAATCGTTCAGGACCAGATACCACGTCGCCACGACCCTATTTCTCTCTCTCATCTGTTTTTTTTTGGTTACCCAAGAACAGATGGGAATACCTCCTGTTCCAATCGTAAAGAACAGATGGGTCCAGCTAGTAAATATTCCGAACATTTATCTTGTTACCCACGAATATTTTGGGTTTTTCTACAAATTTCTCAACTTGCCCAGTTGATTCTATTTCTTCCATGACTGTTGTTGACTGTTGAGTGTTGATTGCTGACTATTGCCTAGTTTGGGTATTTCTTTTGTTCTGTTGAGTCGTTGACTGTTGTTGAACCTTGTTCGGTAAGCTAAAGCTTAGCAAAATCAGCTGCTGAAGGTCGAAACCCTTTTTTTGTGGGATTATTCATTATTGTTCGAAGGATTTCTTTGACAATTTATGGTGGATTTGCTGTTAATATTGCAAGTAACTGCAAGTGTGGACCATTTATTTGCTTGCTGAAGGTAGACATTGATTTGCTTGCTGTTAATATTGTTGTTATTTAATGTGTAGGCCTATTGTAAATGTCTCAACCAATGTCTCAATCTCAAAATGTATCTTCAGCGGCCTCTAATACCGCCTCCAATAATTCATCAGCCCTTAAAAGAGCATCAAATGATATGGGATGGGAGTATGAAATACTAGTGGATCCTACGAATTTGGATAAAATACAATGCAAATTGTGTGGTAAAATTATGAGTTCAGAGATTAGTAGGCTAAAAAAACACATAGCTCAAATTAAGGGGTCTATTTCCTCTTGTCCTAATGCAAGTAAGGAAGATATAGCCAAGTGTAAAGCGGCAGTTGAAGAAGGAAGTAAGAAGAAAAAAGACAAGCTTCAAGCGGCCAAAGAGATTAGAGAGGAAGTGACTATCATGGAAGAAGAAGATGGTGATGAAGAAGTTGAAATTGTAGGGACAAGAAAGAGGCCCCATACTCTGGGTCCCATGGACAAACATGTATCGGATATCAATCCCGGGAAGAAGATGATGGGACAACAAACCATAAGTGGTACACTTTTGAAGGCTAGAAGTGAGAAAGTGGATAGTTTTTTGGCTCGATGTGTGTATGAAGCCGGTATCCCATTTCATGCTATTGACAATAATAGCTTTGCACAATTTTGTGAAGCGGTTGGTCAATTTGGCGTGGGCTACCAACCTCCAAGCCAATACAAATTAAGGGAGCCATTGTTGAAGGCGGAAGTGGAGAGAACCAAAAAATGTCTCAAGAAGCAAGTAGAAGAGTGGGCTTCAACGGGTTGTTCTATTATGACTGATGCTTGGAGCGATCGAAAGAGGAGAAGCATCATGAATTTGTGTGTCAATTGCAAGGAAGGGACTCCTTTTCTTTCTTCTAAGGAAACTTCGGATGAGTCGCACACGGGGGAATACATCTTCAACTATGTTGACAAGTGTATTGAAGAGGTTGGGCCAAAAAATTTAGTTCAAGTGGTGATGGACAATGCATCAAATAACATGGCCGCGGCGGAGTTGTTGAAGGTCAAGAGGCCTAACATCTTTTGGAGCTCATGTGCCACGCACACCATAAACCTTATGCTTGAAGGAATTGGTAAGCTAACAAAATTCAAAGGAGTTATAGAGAAGGCAAAGGCCTTTACTATATTTATTTATGCTCACCATAAGACTTTGGCATTGATGAGAAAAGCTACCAAAAAGAGAGATATAGTGAGGCCAGGTGTGACTAGATTTGCAACATCTTTCTTGACTTTGCAAAGTTTGGCGGAGAAGAAAGAAGCCTTGAAGGTAATGGTTACTAGCAATGAATGGGGGCAGAGTAAATGGGGTCCTAGTAGTACAAAGGGAAAACACCATATGCTACCGTGCTTAGTATATCATTTTGGAATGGTGTAAGTCTATGTTTGAAAGTGTTTGCTCCGCTAGTGAAAGTGCTTTGACTTGTTGATGGGGACCGTCCCTCAATGGGATTTGTGTATGGAGAACTACAAAAGGCGAAACAAGAGATCATAGAGGCGTGCAAATCTAAAGAGGCTCTATAAAAGCCGATATTAGATATCATTGATACAAAATCTCAAGGTTAGCTAGATAGTCCATTACATTTGACGGCTTATTTGTTGAATCCTTTTTACTTCTATAAGGATCAAACCATTCAAAATAATTCAAGCGTCATGGAGGCGGTTGTTGAATGTGTTGAAAGATTCTATCCGGAAGATGTGGATGCCCAAGATTATGTCATCAATAAAGAGTTGTTGATGTACAAGAACAAAGTGGGTATGTTTGGAAAAATTGTGGCCGCGAAGGGATATGAAGCAAACAATGACAATTATGATCCGGGTAAATTATGGCTTTTTTAGTTCTTCATTTAATTTACAATTACTAGTAACTATAAGTTAGCAACTTAGTGCAAATAGAATTTTAAGTTGTGTTTTTTTTTTCCCATGACTAGTTGGTTGGTGGTCTAATTATGGCAACTCTACACCCAAATTGCAAAGAATGGCTATGAGAATTCTTGCTTTGACTTCAAGTTCATCCGGGTGTGAGAGAAATTGGAGCACCTTTGAGGGGTTCATCTCTCGCTCTTATAGTAATTGCTACTACTTGAAATTATTATTAAAGGAGAGAAATGGCATGGATTTTTTTATATATAGATACATACAAAGAAAAGGAATAGACTAGATGCAACAAGGATGAGCAATCTAGTGTACGTCCAATTCAATGCCAAACTCATCAACAAGAAAGCAAGGAAGAAGGAGAAAGATGTCCTACTTGCTAGTGAAGCAACTCATGCACAAGGATGGATTGTTGAAGGTGGTGATGATGATGAAGTTGAGCCGGGTTCGAGACTTACATACCACTATGGGAGTGGATGAAGTCTTTATGCCAAGAAGAAGTGGTAGAAATGTTGGAGTACGTGAGCCGCGAGAGCTACATGAAGAAGATTTTGTATCGGAAGACGACTCCGAAGAGGAAAATGAGGAGATTGACTTTGAGTCCGATGGAGATCAAGTTTTGGAGGGGTATGGAGGAGAAGAGATAGAGGAAGGAGATGAACTTTGAACTTGGCATTAGGGATCTCCGATCTCGTTTATTTCTACTTCTTGTCTTATTGAACTTATTTGTTAGTTGCTATTAAATTTCATTTGAGTTTGTACTTTGAAGTTTGAATATTAAACTTTGCATTATGGTTATGTAGAATTTTGAACTTGCATTATGGATACATGGAATATAGTTTGATTGAATAATGGTTTTTTTTATAATTAAAAAAAAAAAAACCCCGAATTGCTTGGCGGCGCCTAGGCGGCTTGGCGCTTGGAGGTGGGTCTCCGCCCTACTAGCGCCGAGCGCCATTTAGAACATTGCAAAAAACACAAATCATACCTGTCCATGCACATCAGTTGCCAAACCAGTGGCCAAAGGCTCTACCTTTATGATAACTTCTGCAAGGTACTCCATTTGTAGAATAAGATTAGGTCTCTCCATTCTTGGGTATATATCCCCATGATTAAGAACAGCTAGTGAACAACCCTGTGAGAGGGACAAAGTAAAAAAGATACAAGGGCAAGACTCAACGATGAGACAATTGGAAGTGGAAAAAAAAGTAATTGATCAACACAACAATGTCTTACAATTTCAGTTGTTAAAGTGTGACAGTAATGCAGAAAGTCTAAAACTTGATTTGAAGACCCTTTAGCAGCAACCTCCAGAAGAGAAATATCATCAATCATAATACTGATGCTCCTACTTCCACCATTTATGATGCTAACCTCCACAGCTTTCTGGATCTTTCCATACAATTCAACAAGTCCACCTTCAAAAGTTCCACCTCCATCTCCATCTGACATTACTCAGGAAAAGAGGACTTCTGTTATTAAATTGACCAATTCAAAATCAAAAGGTTTCCACCTATAATTTCATCATTTTCCTCTGGAACTTTTGAATTTAAGAACAAACTCAACTTGAATAGTTGCATATTTATTTGCCCATCCGACTTGTACAATTTGGATAAAGATTACTAACTACAAGAAATAAGATGCCCCTACGAGATTCAAAACAGTTTGAGCCAACAATCTCTTAGTCAAAAACACAATGGCAAAGGGTGTTACTCGTGTAACGAAATATCACAAATGTAGGCCATGGTATTTCAGCCTGAAACTATCTTACGCCCAAAAATCACAAAAGTGTGCCACGCGTCTTGGCTATCGTAGGTACTATCTTATGCCTAATGATTCACTACGTGAATAGATTTCCAATAGTCAAGTAATTATGTCTCCAAGAATCTGGACAGAAAAAAGAAGCACGACAGGGTTGGACGAAACCATTAATACCTGATTCTCACCTGGACATTCGAATGTAAGCATATCGAGGAAAACGAACCTCTTATTATCCCTTTGAACAGCTAAATTGCAACCCTGTCATATTAACAAGTCGGTATATTAGAAATTGTTAAATAATAACAATTCCAAGTATCAAGTGAAATGTCCAGTTAATTTCCATGAACTGCGAAGACTACGAAAAGTTGAAGAGTGTGACATAAGATACAAGAAGGGCATCAACGCATCATAATCACACTACTAGTCCAATTCCTAAATCCATTGACAATTGACACCCCATGAGGGCCATAACAACATTTGAACTATCACGTTCACAGAGTCGGAAAAGAAAGCGTAACGAAGCAAAATCACAAATTGAGACACACACAGAGAGACAGAGACACAGAGAGGGGGGGGGAGGACCATTTTACGTAGAATGCGATCGTAGTGAGAGAAAGGATGCGCAAAGGCGGCGAAGATGATGAGCGCAGCGGAGGAGTGAGGAGGAGAGAGAGTTCGCTTGATGAGGTGGTGAAGCACGAAGGCGGCGCTGGTCTCGACGCAGTCGTCGATGAGAAGCACTCGGCCGCCGCCGCTCCGACTAGCAGAAGAAGCGTCTTCGATGAGACCTCCTCCCAGTGCTTGATCGAGCAGGTTACCATTCTCCATTTGCTTCCAAACAATTTTAGGGTTTAGGGTTTTTCCAGATGTAAGTCTTATTCCTCCCACCGGTCTCCACGTGCAACGCACGTGATTCAGATGTAAGAAAGAAATCGAAGTTGGACTGATTCGATTTGTAGCCTTTAAGCCTGTAATCCCACCGGCGTGTAACCTTCTCTGCAGTTCGTTGTTAGCTTTTGATCTCAAGTAGAGAATAAATTCTAGGGAGAATTACCGGCAGGTGGAGGATACCCGGTTTTATTATCACTTCAATGGTTTCCACTCTCCAAATCACGAATGGTGTTTTCTTCTGACTAAAATAAATACTTATTTTTTGAATTAAAATTGATTTATTGTAAGAGAATGACATATCTCGTAAAACAAAAAATAAGAATTTTAGCGAAACGGGACCTAATACATGGTAAGAGCATCTCTAATCCTTACCCATTTTATTACTCATAAATCATAACCAAAATTTGAGTATAAAGCCTAAAAATCCATCTCCAATGTCGTACCCATTTTCCTACCTATTTTAAATTCTACCCATTTTTTCACCCAAATTTGGGGAGACTCAAACTCATACCCATTTTTCTCAAATTATCTTTTCACTCTCATTGATTACAAATGTGTCACACATTAATTATTAGTGTGTCATTCAATAATAGATATGGATAAAAATATGGGTTTAGCATTAGAGATGACATCCCTTGTCTTGGCATGCCATGAGTAATGCCTTGCCGTCTTACCCAAATCAAGTTTTTGGCCTAAATCTCTATCCAAATTTGGGTGAAAGAATGAGTAAGAATTGGAGATGCTCTATTCTTTTTCTTTTTTAAATTAACATTCATTGCCAATGTAGAATAAGGATCCAGAGGATCAATTTACAGTGAGACCACACAAGCAGGGGACATTACCCAGAGTACAAGTATTGAAATCTCCAAAATCGAAACCCTATATTACAATAAGCACACAAAAAAATGATAAAAGATAGAGCGGCTACCTACGAAACGGTGAAATCCACCACGTCGAGAGAGGATGTTGCCATCGTTGATCATTACGATCCTCGTATCTCACGGACAAGGGAGAAGTCACTGAAGAGCAGCCACAGCATATGCATCCGGCAAATGCACCGCTGGGAGCCTCCAAAGCACCACAAACCGGATCCGAACGACGACCGGTGAAGTTTTTCGGTGGCTTTAAGCATAACAAATTGGGATAATTAAGGTGGGTTCTATTCTATAGAATCTAAATTTGAAGGGAAAATGACGGCCAATGACGTGTTTTGATAATTAATATCCGCTATGGGCATACCGAGAACATTTATTAATGCTAAAAATGTACTTGGCGGGTATTAACTATTAAAACACGCTATCGTCCGTCATTTTCCCAAATTGAATTTTTTCCATTGCAAATTTAAGTTAAAAAACAGCCTTGATTAACCTAATCGTTGTTTTGTATGAAAAGTAAAGAATCAATCGTGGATGTATAAATGCTAGCTTGTATTACTTAAGGTGACCCTTGCAAGCACTTGAAAGATTTTTATAAGTCATTTAATCAAACAGGTAAAACGGTGTACCTCTTTGGGTTTGTATCTCTTTTTATAGACCTTCTCTTACTTGGCCACCAAAAAAGCGCGTGAAGTATATGCTCGGAATAACCACCTCGGATGACGTCACACGTGACACACCAGATAAGCCAAACAAAGCACAAGACGTAAGTTGGCCACAATGATGCCCCATGTGCAGCAACCGCCTTGGCCTACATCATGATGACATACATGGCCAAGGGACTCGAGCAAGACTTCACTTCCGAATTGTTCGGGGAACAGGAGCCCGATGTCGCTCGGTTTGGGGAACAAGAGCCCAATGTTGCTAAGTGTAACCAAGTGACATGTTAGTGAGATCCTGAGACATCACTACATGTATCATAAACTTTTACTGAATGTGACATTGGGTCTATACATTTTTGAATATGATAAATTTCGATTTAGTAAACTTAATAAATGAATCATATTTAGTTACTATACGAATCAATGAGTTACCAGAATTTTTTCGAATCAATCTATTTCAAGATTGCCTTAGGAGAGAGGGCCGAGACACTTCGATTCTTTTATGTTTTTGGATGGAGCCGCGCTCCTTGATGACCCCACCGGGCTTGTGGGGACACACTTGTCCCTTGCTCGGAAGAGTCCCGAACCCTCTTCTTGGGCCACTACATAAAGCATGAGAGATAAATTTATTGGAGGAGAGAGAGAGAGGGAGAAGTGTTTACATCATATCAAAGCTTGAAGATGAGGTTAAGGATCACACAAAAAAAGGCGGCAACTTAAGGCCGAATACAACTTTTCAAGGAAGATGAAGCAATACAAGAAGATAAAGTTAATGAGTATACAGTTAATAACCATGAATGATGAATCCTCATTCCCTCTTCTGTTCTATATTTTCTCTTATCACCTATGCTATTATTCTGACTATTATAATGAACAAATGAACAATAACTTGATATGAGCTTTCATATTCTATTACAGAAAAGAAGACAATCTGTGCTGCTCCCCCAAAACTAAATCGATACAGGAGGATGTTTCCCAAAGCCAACATCATGAAAGAATTCCAGGGAGAAGGAATCATTTTAACCTTTGCATTTTTATACTTGATGGCCATTAGTGTCTTTCTGTTGGGCAATTTGACTCTGTACCTCACTAGATATAGACTTGGCATCAGTCGGCTCCTCGGCATTACTTTGCTTTTCCTGCTCCATAAGGAGAACAATGTCATGTCATCAAGAAATGTTACTATATCGTAAGGCACCAAATGTTGCCCAACTACCACAAGAAAAGGTTTAAAAAATAATAACAATAATATAGTAACACAGTGAGATAAGCAGTTCATTGAGTGAGCAATTCAAGCATCGCCACATGATTAGCCTCTAGGAGTCCTGACTCGTTAACTATACCTTTTGGACTCGTTGAACTGAGTGACACCTACATATTAGACCTCCCACCTGATAGTTTTACAATTTCCTTTCATCGACAGCAGAATAATTTACAATTTCATAATCAAACTTCCAGAAAACAGTAAGATTGCAGCAATGCACAAGAGTAAAATATTTCTAGCTTACAACGGGCATGCGTAATTCCATGACTAACGAATGAGCTTGGCTGGAACTAGCTCATAGTTTGGTCGGGGATGTTCAGCCTTAGGTTGTAAAAGGGAGACTTTGCTCGCTTGAGTACAGAGTAATTTGGCATTCCTAGGGGGCATTTAATTTGTGCAATTAAATATGGGCGCATAACTGTTAGTAGCTTAAAGAAAGGACAACGTGCTAATCCTTGAGATTAAATAGGGTAACATGGCACACAATCATTGGATGTTTATATCAGGCTGGCATGCTGCAAAATGCAGTTTTTGCCGAAGTGTGTTATTGGGGAACTTTTCCAAAGCATTTTTGGTTGGTACACAACCTTCAAGATCCCACATACCAAATCAGCATACTTAACATCTTCAATTAGTAGCACTTGAGATAGACTTTGCATATTTAATGCTTCTTCTACGCTACCAACTGATGGCTGGTCCAGACTATATCATTGGTCAAAAGGCCCACCCACATGATAATTGTTGTTCCATTAGAAACGAGTATCATCTTACTTGATGTAAGATTGTATGCGAAGAATTATTATAACAGTAAACAGCTTACCTTGTTCCGGTCACGCCAACCAAGTCCAAATGGTCTAGAAAGCAAACCGATCGTCCTCATTGGTAGAACTTGTGTGGGTTCTTGATTGCTCTGCACTGGTGAAGGCTCTGGCTCTGCAGTTCTACAAGCCACAGTAACCATGATTACAAGAAATTAACACCGGAAAACAAGCATATTGCCTGAACATATGATTGATTACAGAGACAACAAACGGAAATAGCAAAGCAAATTAGTGCAGAGTACTATGTCTTTGGAGTCACAATATGAGTCAGTTCAAATATAAGAAAAGAAAATACTAAAACAGAATGGAGATTAGTCTTGTCAAAAGAAATTAGAAAGTCGCACCATGCATAAGGAAAAAAAGAAAAGAAAAGAAAAGAACCGGACCTTTCCAAATTGACTACCTACCGTGGAGATGGCTGTGCTTTAGTTTGTCCAGATTGGTACTGCAAGGTAGCTTCCAACATTGACTCTGCCATTACCACCCTCTTTTCCATTTCAGATAGTGTAGCAGACACCTCTTCATATTTTTCCTGCATGGTTAGAGTTGTTTTACCAGAATATTCACAATCTAACTGATCTCCCTTAACTGTATACATATAGGAAAGATTTACACTTGGATTAGGGGTTATATATGCATTAAGATGGCATAAGCATGAATGCATGATCTACAAAAACAAGACTCATGGAACTGGCATTTCATTGTACCACTTTACAAGATGAGTATCATTAGTATCATGTCAGGCGAAGGAGAAGGTTTTCGAGTCCAAATCTGGTTCAGAAATTTTTCAGATTGGCTAGGTACAAAATTTGACTGCAAAAGCAGTTAAATGACTTCAATCAATAATTTTCATAAATGAGAAGTTGCACCAATTCTCTGAATGAAATAATTTCCCCATGAGTATTAGTAGTGCATAAGGGCTTCAATTTGATATGAAAACCTAAGAGTGCTACAAGAAGTGTAGGAAAACTCAACCATAAGGTTTTAGGCTATGGGCAAAAGTTTTAAGAGACAAAGCATTACAGAGCATGTGAATTTTAAGTATCAATTATAAGCTAAATGGTTGAACATAGCCAAACCATTAAAAGGCTAATTAGTTTGTGTTCCTATGCTTTGAATAATTTGTAAATCTGTGCGATACACTAATATCATAAATGTGAGAAAGGCAAAAATAATACCTGAAGCACCCGAGCAGCATATCTCTGTGCTGCAGCATCTTGCTCAGCAAATCTGCGAGCATCTTCCGTTACCTTTTGTTCTTGTTCTACCCTCATCAAAACCTATAAAACAAACCAAATGCAGATACAATGATAAACAGGCATCGGTATAAGAGTAGACCAACTTTTCAAGTATTTAATCCTTGATTCCTTGAATAAAACAACATGAAACCTGAAGCATGATGTTTTCTTGCTCCTGCTTATCGGCAAATGCCTGACGAAGCTCAGCAACCTCTTGCTCCAATTGCTCAACCTGAAGCTCATAAGCAGATAGTTCATAAGCAAAGTATTCAATCTCAACAATCCAAACTGGTAATAAATAGGAACTCAGCCACTAAATGAGTCATGCTTAATCAACTTAATGAGAAAGGAAGTTGAAACTTGAAAGCAGACAAACAAGTCACCAAAAAATCTTAGAGCAGAGAAAAGTGAAAACTATGCCACAGATCTTTTTTTCCCTTCTCCATTTTGCAACCGCAGGATATGATGAGGAAAAGAAAATGACATGCATTTTATAAAAGGTGAGGAATTTTGGGTGAACTCAGCAAAATCTGGAAAATTTAACAATCAATTATACCAAATTTGAGCACAAAATAGAAAATAAGAAAACAGGTTACCTTTCTGATGCAGCTGAAATAATTTATTTGCCAAAATGCACGACAGTGTATGTAAACTTTAACCAATAAAATCTTATCCATTTATCTAAGATCAGGTCAGTATGCAAGCTTTTACATAAAGATATATCTTTTTTTCTTTTTCTTTTGCTAAGCAGGACAGCAGAAAAGGCTAGAGCCTCTTGACGTATGAAAACAGGGAATCTCAAACAGATTGTCCGATTTTAAAGCTCTTCAGCCAGTGTCTAGAGTAGCAGGCACATAAAGAATCACTAGCAATCCCCATAATCTCAATAATATACAGATAAAGCAGAGGAAAAGCATCCAGAAAGAAACTTCGATATACCTTGGCACTCAGTTGCCGCCGATTATCCTGCTTGACCATTTCCATCAAAGCTGTTTCCAATTCCTCAGCTCTGAAAAAGAAAAAGAAAACAAAAAAGAATAAGGTAAACAGGGTTTCCATCATAAATGATACCATGGTAGCTCCTAAATCATCTATGGACCAAGAAAATTGAACGTTTACTCAGAAAGTCGATTCAGATTATCTTCTAAGCCTTACTATGAACGACAAAGTATAGCACTAATAGAAACTTTATTGCCTTACTCGCTACACACAAAGGTGACTTGATGAATACGCTGTCATCGAAACCGAAATAAGGGGTTTAAGCTGTACTACTGTCATTTTCATTTCTTTTTCAATAGCTTCTTCTATCTGTTGCTCAGTATATAGAGGAGCTCCCGTGTCAAAATACTTTCATTCCTATCATTAGACGACGATATGAAGACAATCAAGCTCTAGGTATAGCTAGAACTTGATTGTCTCCTAGTAATTCCAGTACTTCACAACGCACATTAATTGGTTAACCAACAGTATCTCGACATTGAATTAACAGAATGTTATAAACGAATAAAAAACACCACAATAATAACCGTCATTCTTCATTAATCATGTTAATAGCACCTTAACCATTTCTCACAATAAAAGTTTGCTATATTATTGGAGAATAAATCCCTTCTTTTTTATTAGCAGAAAATAATTCCCTTGACATGGGATTGCTTTTAAGTATGTTAAGCGCCCATTCTTAAATTGTTCTATGCCACCTCGAAAACTCATTATACCCTAGGAAGTTCTATATATACACTCATAGATACAGCAATCTAGTAGCTCTAATACCCGACTAGGAAATGAGTTCAATCTGATTTTTCAAACGTCCACCAACAAAATACAAAATTCCACGCGATGTCACCGATCCATCGAAATCTCAGTTACATGAATTAGCATGTATTCCATAATGAGTCCATGCCAAAGTTGGGACGTTTCAAGAATATCCCCAAAGGCTCTGTTTGGAACTTGTGGAAGGAAAGAGAAGAGAAGAGAAAATAATTAAGAAGGAAAATGGGAGAAAATGAGGGGGGAAATTTTACTATTCCTAGAACTCTATTTTGCCATTCTCTCCCCTTTCCTCTCCAACCAAACAGGGGAAGAGAAAATCTTTAAACTTTCTTTTCCTTTCCCTTCCTTTCCACATTTTCCAAACAAAGCCTAAATTCCTTGGGAAAGAAAACAAGAGAAAAGAAAATAAGGCTAAAAAAGATAAAGACAAATGTTGCAGCTCCATCGAGATCTTTACGGCACCTTAAGTCTATAGAGGGATTTCAAAAGAAATACAACTCCCAAATGTGCTAAACTAAGAAGCACGATACAGACACGTCAATACGTTATTTATCTAAAATGTATGACATGGCCACGTGGGGATACAACCAATTATATATATCAAATGTTTATGTATGTACCATAACCATAATCCCAAATTATTTAACAGATGAGATGCAATAAGTTCTCACCCAAGAAATCCTTAAACAGTAAGACACGAACGCAGTAAGGATTCTTCAAGAAATTTTTATAAATTTGCAAATAAATTTAAATACAATTAGGTGTAAGAACTATTGTTATGCATACCGATGCTCTGGACTATCAATGAAGGAAGCATGGTAACGTGCACATAAATTAAATTGGGTCTCTAGGCCTGCCCTCTCTGATGCGATTTGGCTTTGATTTGGGGGCATAGTTCCGCAGCATAACAAGTATAGGGAGGCCACTATTTCAATGGCATTTTGAGCACAGCCACTTTGGGCATATTGCCAAAGGTTAGGCCTGTCTCCAATCCTCCCCCGCTCATACCCCCAATGATTGGGGACTATATGGGTTATGTTGTTGTTGTTGTGTAGGTGTAAGAACTATCTGTCGTACTTTTCATACCTTAGTGAAACCTCAAATAACTGATATCTTTAATAATTACAACTTACAAGTAAGCAAGTGTCTAGAGGTGTCAATAACATATATATTTCTTAATCATACAAAGCAAAGAATCTGAGAGTGTCCAAATAAAATATTTATTTTCTAATAATGAACACAGAAAAAAGAGTATCGGCCATGGTCCAAGAGTGTTGGACACAGACACACTACCTTCTTTTAAGTGTGAGCTTCTTAGGTGCTAAATACCCGAAGCATATAATTTCTATACTTTAAGAATATTCCTTCCTGTTGAAAGATCTCTAAGTCTTGTCGATCAAGTTATCTGCTTAAGAGCACATCTCCAGTTTCCACTGGTCCATAATATTTTGAAAATTCCAAAGCTATAATTTGGCATGCTAGCACAAACTAATTAGTTTCTACCATTGGTCAAAGAACCACAAGACATCTAGTAGCATCTCTTCCAGGTCAAGATCCAGTCCCCTGCTTTGAAGCTGTTGATTCTCCATCATTCGAAGCTAGACCTTTCCGGCCATCTCATTGAATCAAATCCCTCAGGCTCTGAACAACCTCATTGTAGGGCCTAATATTTTTCTACCTTGAATCATAACCATTTGAAGACGTCAGATTGCAGAGGCTTCTGGAACCTCCTCCGTCTTGTCTCATAGGTTGGTCTCTCTATATATCTGCGCTACACCCAGCTCTCTCTTGATCCTCATCCTCAGGGCTTAGCAACTCTGGACAGTCATCTGACACTTGTCCTCCCTCTCTCGACCTCATCCCCTAACCCTTTCTTACACGAATCTAAAGATTTGGAGATGGCAATGGAGATGACAATCTGCGCAACGAACCCTGTCTCTTCAAGATCAAAATCCCGAAAACAGCAATCTGCATCCCTCATGGTGCCATATCACTGAATTTGTTTGTGTATTTTGTTTCTAAAGATTATTGAATTAAATTTGTGGTCTTGGTTGTGAGATCAGTTCATCATTTCTGCGACTCAATTTTGAAATCAGTTCATGAACATGGTCTTTTCATTCTTTTTTTCTTGGATGTCAGCTCAATTTTTAAATTTGTGGTCTTGATTGTGTTATTCTACAGGTAAACCTAGGGAGGGATCAGTTGGTTGATGTGAATTTAGGCAATAACCTTGCTTCAAAAAATTTGCACAACAAATGGCACTGTCAAAATATGGCAAGAAGTTTGGCTCACCATTGGAGCTGCTGTTTCGGTGTCCTCTTGCCAAATTTTGGCATTGGCAGACAGGCAGTTGTTTTGACTCACCATTGGAGTGGCTGTAAGGAACAACGATGATAGACAAAACTTCTTTCTCATCTTCCAATGGAGAACGACCATCTCACAAGAATTAATTAGATTCAAAGGTCAAAAATAAATATTTCCTATTCATTTCACACAATGTCGAGCTCAAGTGTGCAATCACTGTGGAGAGATGAAAATCTATGTTACAAATTGGCTAAGGAGGATGCAGAGACAAAATCCATGTCAACCAAGACTACCACTCCCCCAAAACCTAAAACCCCGGAGTATTGCATATAAAATAAGGAGTATAGAAGCATTAAGGTGCATTATAATTTCAAATTGAGGAGTTAGGATAACTGAACACAATATCCAATAAAATAACCTGAGAACTGCAGATCGTTTTTCCTCAAGCAACTTGCACAATTCAACCTTCAACCACACCACCTGCACAAAGTTTTATGTTTAAAATTAGACAGTATACTGAACTGTTTGCAAGTTTAAGCCATTAGACTAGCTGCATTTAGAGACATACATATGGGCTGCAACAAACTCAGTCTATAAATTACAAATATAGGTCACCAGAGGTTTCTTCTCAAAAGAAGACCTTCCCAACTTTCTTTATTACTCCATATTACTGACAACGTAAGCATGAATTGTAAAATCTATACAAGATCTGACAAGAAACGTAAGTTTGCGGGCCAATGTAATATAAAAACCAAGCAAACTCACTGTTGTGGATTTCCAGAAGCAGAAGCTCTATATCCAGCCTAAAGTGTATGGATGTCAATTGTGAACTACGCAATCTGGACTCAGATACGGGTATCAGCTAATAGGGTGCGTGTCCAAGCATTAGATCTTTCTAAACTTAATCTGAGGATACTGGGATGTTTCCAAAGCCGTGGATGTGTACGGTGATAACTTACAATACTTAGTTGCTGATCAAAAAAAACTTACAATACTTAGTTGGAGTTTGTGTTATCATGTTATCCAAAATTCTTCGACAATATGATGTACATCATACAGAAAACTACTTGACATCAAATGGGATAAAGAATAGGTACAGAATTCTATTTCTCATCCACGTGAAAGGTTATAATATTTCTTTTCCCCCATCTATGTGAAAGGTTAATTGTAATTTACCCCAAAAAAAAAACTGGTTAATTGTTCCTTTCTAGCTAATGTGAGCTCTTTATTTTTCTCAAATCACAAAAATAAGAGGATCCAAGTGCCTAATTAGGTAAGAGGGTTGGACACATGTCCCACACTCTCACCCAATTGTTGAGTGTCCGACATGTGTAATTACATGTTTAAAATAGTCTGTGTACCAAACATTGTTAATAAAGTGACCATTTGATAGTACATGCAAATTATTGGCATTATTTACAGCAGCAATGAATCAAGAATTAGAGTCATTTGAAAATAGGCTTAATGGCGTGACTTCAAATAAAGGCCCAAAAAACATTTGAAACTGTAGGAAAGGATATGGCATTAAGCTACCTGTTCTTGAAAATCTGGGACAGAATCTATCTCTACATCCTCTGCCATGCCCATAACGAATCCATCCACATTATCACAGCCAGAATGAGCATGAGATATGTCACCATTTGTATGGGTATCAGCTAACTGGTCTGATTTATTGGTGTCTATTATTGTTCCAGGATCTCGCTTGAAACCATATAGCTTAGATGCCAGACCCTGGGAATCCCTCAAAGCTCGAAGCCCTTTTGACCTTTCCTCAATCAAAGCTCTTATGGCTGGTCGATGGTTATTCCTCAATTCTTGTAATCTAACTTCATTTACATTGTGATAACCCATGCTAGCTGTTAAAACAAGTTGACTGCTATCAAACGTAGAGCCAGCCAATGACTGCAGCAAAGTAACTGCGTCCCCAGCATCCTTGGTTGTAACCAGTGCAGGACCTGCATGAGACTGAAGAGAATTAAATATATTCTAAAAGATAGATACATAATAAGAAACCTCCTTTTTATCCCCATTTTGAAACAGATGAAAATCAGAAAATTTGAAAACTTTTACCCAGTACCATATAACTCCATCAAGGCAAGGGCAGTTCTGAATAGCATCACACGATTTCCTTCGAAAAGTAGCACATCCCAGACTCGAAGAACTGAAGTCAAGAGAAACCCATCAGATAGCAGGCCAACTTATGACTAAGGAACAATTAACTCCTAACATGAATTGAGAATGTATATGTAGAGAATGATTCTATGGCCAAGTCTTGGCATACACAGACAATTCTATTTGCCTTGCAACAAACATTAAAAGTTGAATTATGCATGATGAAAAATAGAACCTGACCACTTTCCCATGGAAGCATATTCATGAAAACAGAGAGAAACCAAGGTCCAGTAACCCATGCCAGCTGCACTCCAAGGTAATCCAGATGATTGACTGCAATGGCCAAGTAAGGAACAATAAATCCAACGAGCAGGTTTTAGGAAAAGAAAAGGTTGAGGAAGGCACACACATAGAAAAACAAAACAAAAAAGGAAGAAAGAA
Source organism: Rhododendron kiyosumense (assembly GCA_019656275.1). NCBI lineage: Eukaryota > Viridiplantae > Streptophyta > Magnoliopsida > Ericales > Ericaceae > Rhododendron > Rhododendron kiyosumense. Next base: position 3,034,146 of record BPLS01000163.1, read on the forward strand.
AACATACCCAATTTAGGAAACCTCTCGCGCACCAGCTCCTCAAAAACAAGTTGGTCAACCTGAGAAAGCAAAATGAAGTAAGAGGTAAATCTTAACCATCTTGGATCACTCTGTAAGATATTTATACTAAAAGTCATGCTTTTATGTAATGGATATTTATTTATTTATTAATCAGTTTCCAATGTTCTAAAAGTTGCTCGGCGCTATTCAGGTGGTCGGCCACCTTCGAGCGATTAATCGGATTAACCGGTGCATATTAATTAAAAATCGGCGATTAATTGTTACTCGGAAGTCGGACCTAATCGGATAGGCCCCGCCAGCTATTAATCGGTGATTAATCGCCGATTAATTCCTTGTTTTAGAACACTGTCAGGTTCATCCATTTTGATGAGAATTTATGGACAACGTTTACATAATATTATTGTATGTTGTGCATGTGTGTCTTTTATTTTACAAAGTAGATGATCCGGTGTGTAGAGTTCGGCCTACACACAGAAGATTGGATCATCAGTTATTGTAGAATATAAGATATGGTTCACGGTCTTAGATGGAACTGGACACACTCCATCGGTAGGACTACAGTACAATGTTTTAGTAAGTCTGTGTTGACTACGAAGAACAGCTTAGTTCCAAATCATTGTGTTAATACACTTTGTGTGTGTTGACCAAGACCTTGTTGAGGAAATTGTCTTTGTACTGACTTTATAAGACAATTAAAACCTCATGGTTAATATGAATGCTTATACTCTTAATCCAAAGATAATTAATAGTGTGTGTTTATGTGTGTATATATATATACACAGAAATCTTCAGGTAAGAACCTTAAAATGAGGTCCTTATATGCGGACCTCTCATTTCTCGCCTTTCCTAATCGGATTTCAATGATCCGAGTCGCTCAATATGTTCAGAACGTGATTTTAAAGGTACCCCCGCAAGAAATCGGCAAAAAAAATGACCGGGAAGGGCTTGATTGGAGCAGTTTTTATTTGAACCCTTAGATAAAAAACAAACAAAAACTGCTCGGATGAAGCCCCTCCCTGTCTTTGTTTTTTGATGATTTCTAGCGGGTACCCTTAAAATCACGTTCTGAACACATTGAACGGCTCGGATCATCAAAATTCGATCGAGAAAGAGAGGTCCGCATTTTATTAAAATAAGGTAGTCCTTATAAGAAGGAGACTCATATACAGAAATCTTCAGGTAAGGACATTATATGTGGACCTCCCATTTCTCGCCTTCCCAATCGGATTTCAATGATCCGATTGGGATCCATGTCTCGGTAGGGATTGATAATACCCCCTTGAGTAAGCTTATAAGTTTCGATTATGTCAAACCCTACAGGTGAATATTTGTAACTGACATATCAAATAAGTTAAGTGGACGGTCATAAAGAATTCTATAGATGTTGATTTTATATAATTGTCAGTAATTTAATTTACAGGTATCTGTAATATTAACGTGGGGAGATTAATAAGTATTTAATAATATGGAGCTCAAAATATAATTGAGATAAGGAAATGAGTGAAATTATAATTCTTTAGTGGTACGAATTATAATTTGTCAAATAAGAAATATAATCTTGGTGGAGTTAGAATTTCTTATTTGCACAAGGACCCTAGAATTATTTCTCCTTAGGCCCCTGCCTTAGCCCTATAAATATACCGTAATATTCTCTAGGTCTGTTTGAGAATTCCCAGAGGTGAGCTATGAGAGAGAGAACAAGGAGACCACGTAGAAGTCCACACTAGGCTACGTGATTGAGGTATAGGGGAATATGGCAGAAGATCGTAAGGTACGATCAATCGGAGTTCATCACGTACAGAAATTGGAGTTTGTGTTGCGGGAGTTTAGGTAAACCCCCAATTTTGTATTGTAGGGTTTTGCATTTTTTTGTTGTCTAATCCATACGCGTCATTACTGGGTTTTGAGATTTGGTTCCCAACACACCGATCAGTTACTAATAACTCATTTGCATTCCTTAACTCGACTATGTTCCTAAATCCAATTCAAGTGATGAATGGCATAATGAAAAAGGAGTTAACGAAAAATTCAGCAAGATAAAGCAAATGACTACGAAAACGAAAGAAGAATACCTGAGACTCAATCATTTCCTCGGAATAATAGCCATCAAAGTAGTCATCAAGAATGCCCATCAAAGTCCTGTATATTCCCCAAGGTTTAGGTAGCTATATAGCTTTATACTTAGTTTAGGCAATCATGAAAAAAGAAGACTAAAGAAGCAGCAGAGGTAGATGACAAAAAGGGACACATTTTTCCATGAAAATTTTGCAACATGAACAAAAAGCCATGCTCAGAACGAAAGTAGGAGCTTATACAAAACCATTCTCCTACAACTTGCCCAATAATTTATCAATTCTCAAACGAAAATTTTTGTGAAGTTTCTAAACCCACCAAAAGGCATTTTCCTCAGGCATTAGAAGGAGTAGCAAGCCTGCAAAGAAATTCATGGCCTGCACGATTTGAATCAAACATAACAGACAAAGCTAGATTGTCAGTGAAGGACAACTAATTTCAATTAGTAGATAACCCAGTGTATGATTGGAAAAGTTGCACGTCAGATTAAAGGGAAAAATATACAGCAAATCTCTGGCACATAACAGTTATCTGGCAATTGGAAAGATAGATTTCTCATTACCAACTTAAATTACAACAAATAGTTCCTAGAAATTCAGAAGGTTAATGGGCAAGACATCGTAAAGGAGAAAAATAGCTATAAGTGGAGTTATCAGACAAGGATGGGAGGCTATTACTTAACTGTGGTCCTCTCAATCACCCTAAAACAATCTCCTACTTGGTGAACTCTCTAGACATCATGGATAATGCAAATATAATCGCTATGATATCTCCTTTTACGGTTCTCCTGGAGGGGAAAGTAGTGTTGTCCATGGATACATTGTTCCTCTATCTCCCCTGCAAGGATAGTTACTTATGTTTCATTATGTCCTTTATGCTTTGACTTCCTTTGTCATCTGTTCTGGTTTCGGTCTGTTAATGCAACACCAACAGAAAGAGTTTCAATTTCACATACAGTATTTTCAAGGTAAGTGTGCAATAATTTGCCCTAATACAAATTCTAATGACTGCACCAAACCATAAAACTATTATCTTTATGCCCATTGACCCAGTCATCACTCTGTAACTTCATTACCGCACAATAATCCTTCTGTCACTCTCCAAGTCTCCATGATTAAAACAATGACCATCGAAACCTAACACTAAACACTCAATTAGTCTTCTACTAGGCATAAAATTATTACAATAAGAAATACAATAAATACCATATGCGTATAAAATAGGCACTTATTTATACTAAGGGGCCCCGCTAGTGGACTGTGGGATTGGTCCCCCAGGGTTAGTAGAGGGGCATAAGCTGGCCCAGACACCTGAGGTATCAAATAAGATATATATATATATATATATATATATAAAAACTGCTCGGATCAAGCCCTTCCCATCAGATTTTTTGCCGATTTCTCGCGTGTACCCTGAAATCACGTTTTAAACACATTGAACGATTCGGATCATCAAAATTTGATCGGGAACAATGTCAAACTCATGAGATCCTTAACTTAGGAAGTTAAAGGCGCCCTTAGTAGAAAGGGACTGATCACCAAGCTTCTATTAAGGGCGCCCTTAACTTGTTAAGGACTTCCCCTTTCCCGATCAAATTTTGTGCCGTGTTTGGATTAGTTTTTGAGAAATTTTTGAAAAGTTTTGTAAGGTTATGAGTGGAGAGAGAAATGAGAGTAATGATTGGAAGTAGGAGTAATGATTGGAGAGAGATAGAGAGAGAAATGAGAATAATGATTGGAGATAGGTATGAGTAATGATTGGAAGTAAGAGTAAGGAGTATTTTATGAGTTGAGAAATTTTTTACAAATCACTATCCAAACAAGGCATTGATGATTCGAACAGTTCAATGTGTGCAGAACGTGATTTTAAGGGTACACACGAGAAATTGGCGAAAACTATGACCGGGAAGGACTTGATCCGAACAGTTTTTCACAAAAATGCATTTATGAAAAATTGCTCTGATCAAGCCTATCCTGGTCATATTTTTTGCCGATTTCTTGTGTGAATCCTTAAAATCACGTTTTAAACACATTGAACGATTCGGATCATCAAAATTTGATCAAGAACAATGTCAAACTCATGAGATCCTTAACTTAGGAAGGCGCCCTCTTAGTACAAGGGGATTGTGTGTGTGTGTGTGTATATAGTACCATATAATTATAGCAAGAGAGACAATAATATATTGTAATATACTAATAGGGACCTTAGCAAAAAAAAAATACTAATAGGGACATATAATTCATAAAAATCAGATTTACTATACAAAGTTTTGATATGAAAATATACCAAGTAAAAAAGTTAAAAGGCACAGTGTGTTTCATATGTACCATACGGTGTACATAAGGATGAGTAGGCACGCTAGTCTGTCAGTGTATAAACAGACTATATATCTGAACACATAGCGCACATACAAATATAGAATACAACAACACTATTTACAAATATATCATGTATAACTTTATATTACACAAATTATACGGACGTGGGGGGAACGTGCGACTGTGTATGAGCGCGAGAGAGAGAGAGAGACTAATCGATCGATCGATAGAGACAGACCAATCGAGAGAGAGAGAGAGAGAGTACTTGTAAATCAATGAACTGTGAATGCCAATAACCACGATCTGGAAATGTATCTATCCATTCTCTCAAATCTCAGTATGTATCCAATTTCCTATTGTCTATAGTTTATGACATTACGTTTATACTTTATTACGGTTTTCCGCCTATAATTTTTACTTGATTCTTTAAAAAATGTCATTTTAATCCCTGCTGTATCCCCACCGTATCTCTCCTTATCCCTCACGTATCTGAAATAAATAAAAAAATATCATTTAATTTAAATACAGGATACTTATTTTCCGTCCCCGACATGTATCGGGTGCGTATCGATGTCCGACACGGATCTGATACCCATACTCGACTAGTTTTGAAATAACTGTGCTTCATAGGGCTAGACCTACACATGTAAATTTCAGAACTTTCAGAACTCAGACGTAACTTGGCAAATATGATGCCATCTTGCACAGATTGTCCATGTGCAGTGAGTGAAATTTAACCCTAAAAGCAAGCTTCAACAGAGTGAGGATATCGAGCCTGAATACTAAATTAGTCTTGATCACCAGAACTGCTCAATATAGAACAGGAAGTTGAACGAGATAAGTTGCACACCAGAAAACAGATTATTAAGAGAGAATTCGAAGTGGTATAGCATTCACGGAATTGATTATGCTGCTTTAAACTCTTGGTCCATAATGCTAACGCATACATTTAAATCAATATTTAGAAGACTATCCACAAATTCTTCAAAACCCAGGTACCTGACAGTACCCAACAGAGGGGTTATGTCGAGCATAAGCTGTAAGCAAACGCCTCAAAGCATTTCTACCGCCCTCATCCAAAGCAGGATGACCTGGGAAAGTTCGAGGCAAGTCCTGCGCAGAAAAAGTACAGTACTAAGTTCAAATCTATAAAACATACAAACTTAATTAAGTTAAAATCTCAGGTATGTAGTAACCTTCTCGATCTGCCCTTTCCATTTCTCAGGTACAGACATGGAATCTGTATTTGACCCTTCAATGCTGTCGTGTGATTTCAAACTTTTTTGTTCCATGCAGTGACTATAATTATCTTCTTCACCTAGCAAATCTTGATAATAATTCTCCACCCTACGAGCCCCCGCACCCACAAATGCTTGCCAAAGCTGTTATTGAGATCCTAAATCACATATGAAGCTTATTCATGGCAAAATGAATATAATTAGAACCAAAAAGTGTGATGTACCTCTCCCCTCAAAGCCATTGGCACTCCCCCACGAACAAGAGACTCCAACTCTTCTTTCCAGGGAAATAAAGACTCAGAGGGGGCCATAACAGTGGCAGCAGTAGGCGAAGGGACAGTCACACTGTCACTGGAAGAGACATCTTGAATTAGATCTGACCTCTCCACATCATAAAACTCCTCATCAGACTCATCTTCTAACGCTCCTTTTGCAGATATAACCTCTACAACAGGAGGAAGAGGCTTTCCTATACCAACATCTTGCTCATCTTTTGCTTCATTGCTCCTCTTCACTCGAATACTCATCATATCCTCGATGACACGAAGAGATGGTCTAATCTCAGACCATAGTTGGACTCTATGAGTTTTTGTCACTGTTGCTGCTGGCAAATCCTCCTTCTCTTTTATGTTTTCAGTCAAACCATCAGAAATTGGTTTCTTTCCACTTAAATCATCTCCTGCCAGGGCTTTCTCCGAAGTAAGGTTTGCTTCCTGTTCAGTAGCTTTAGCAGGTAATGTCTTGTCATCTTCCTTTGAAGAAAACCCATTTACAGGCAACTGTGCAGACTCTACATGCAGTTCCAGAAAGTTCTTCCACCTATCTGATCTTTCCTCCTCTTCCTCCTGAAAGTAGGCATAGTTTGTATCTTTGGAAATACTTTTCTAACTAAAACTCCACAAAATTTTTGGCAAAGCCTAATGAAGGGTAAAACAGCATATATTCTTCAAGGAACTACTAGCCTTAATCAAGGCCCCTTTTCTGCTGTTCAAAAACAAGGTCCCTTTTTCACTTCTTATAACAGAGAAGAACCAAAAAAAACACCACCACCACCACATAGCATAGCACATAGAACTCATCTTTATATTGTTTTCAGGATTCTGGGGTCATCGAACACAGTTTCTGTCAAGATAAAAATTTGGACATCAGAAAAGAAAAACATGAGCATAAGAATAGAGAAAAACCTTGTATATATTAGCATATTCGCGGTATCTTTGCACATGCTGCGGTCTTACGGCAAAACCATACGCATCCCTGCACACAACAATGACACTATTAAGTTACCAACTATACAATCCCCATGTTCATTCAGATCACTCTCTGCTACTAACATCAATAGGACTGAAGCTTAAGCTTTAACCGCCTTACACAAAAACAAAAAAAGAAATCTATATCCCCCGCCAGCTGTCAGCCTAATTTACGTGCCGTCAGCCTCCAATAATTGCCGACTTACATTGGACAACATCATGCTCTAGGTAGACTCTCAATTCTACGGTAACCCATCGTGCTTTTCAATGCCTCCTCAACAATAAGAACAAAGTCAAAATTACTAACTGCACGCCAAATGCATTACTTGTTAAACCCTTATCTAAACCCCAGATATTGCGGATCAAAAAAAAAAACAACCCCAGATACCATGAACGAGTCAACTCAGCGTCAACGAATGAAGAAATTCTTCCAATTCAAACCACATAGAAGTCCGATCTTACTCTCCAGTAAAATCAAGAGTGGCCAGATAAACATACAAATCAAAATCCGCAGTCAAACGCAGTTCAACATCAAAATCTACAGATCAAAATTGGCCACAATTGAGAAGATTGGAAAGAGATCGAACAGAGAGGGGTTTGAAAAAACCCTAGAGAGAGAGAGAGAGAGAGAGGGGTAGTTTGTGTTTGTTGTGGGGAGTAGTACGGTACCTCTTGTGTTCGAAAGTGAGTAGAGGAGGAGTGAGGACTGCTGTTGATGATGCAGCAGATGCTGCCTTGGCCTTCATTTTCGGACTTTGATTTTGGAGTATCGGTGAGATCGTCGGTGGATTAGACTGTAAATTGTGATACAGTAGATCTCTTCCGAGTTTCCCTTGATTTTCTGCAACTGAATTGGTCTGGTCTGTCCAAAGCCAAGAGGAGAGAGAGAAAGACTAGGATCGTGCTCTCAGTGCAGTGATTGGCGCCGCACTCCAACACAAGCGAGTGTGAGAGTAGAGAGAGAAAGGAAGGGGAGGGGAATGTCACATGCAAATTTGCGAGTTTACCGTCACGTACACATGAAAATGTTTATAAAATCTTGAGAAATGCTACACTTACAACATTTTTCTACAACATGTTTACAACATAGTAATGTGAGTGGGTCACCATGTTCTCTTTTTTTTTTTGGCTGGGCTCACATCACTATGTTGTAAACATGTTGTAGAAAAATGTTGTAAGTGTAGCATTTCTCTAAAATCTTGGCTTGGCAGTGGGTGTGGGACCTGTGGGTATTATGGCCGTCTGAGTTGGGAGAGATACTCAGCCCCTCCCGGAAACTTTCTTAAAAAATAAATATTTATTTTGTCACTTCTCATTCAAAAATAAGAAGTGTCATTCCACAAAACTAAACAAAAAAATTCCTTTCACATTTTCAAACTCAAAAATAATGTAAATGAAAAAAAAATTCAATTTTTTTTGCACCGTATTAAAGATCTCAATGAGATCTATCAAATAAGATCCACAGTGATAAGAAAATTATTTGCGTAAACACATGATTTTTGAGTTTAAAATTGCCTTATACAAAAAATAAGACTGTTGCTATGATAATGGGCGCCAGCGGAAGGAAATCGTAGCCACTGGATGGCCGATCCGAGCCGTCCAAAAATTCTAAAAAAAAAATTCTAAAAAGTTAACCCGATGGGGCCTACGCAGGGATCAACGGCATCCGAAATGTGTAGGGTGTTTGATCTGAGCACCCATTTTCCGTGTATATATGAGGCGGCCGCCGGTACAATATCCTTCTGCCGACGCCCATTGGTACCTATATAAATTCTGAAAAATAAGCACATCCTTCTTATTTTTTTGGGAACAAGCCTTCTTATTCAACAAAAAATAATTTCTTATTTGGTTTCTGGAACCTCACCTCAATTCTATCGTCACACTATCAATATATGTAGGACCCATCTTTATTGTGCTTGTGAATGTGTAAGTTTCAAGTTTTTGTACTATTTGGGTATGGTTTTAAAATTTTAGTCCTGGGCCAGTCGCTCCAGTTGAGGGAGGTGAATGACATTTCAAATACATTGGGAGAGGCTCTTGTTTTTGTCAGAAACCTCAAGAGAGATCAGTGAAATTTACCCTAAATTTTACTACTACATGCTTTTGTTATACCTCATGTGTATCTTAATATTTTTTAAACTTACTTTTCAAGACTGAAATAAATTTTTGATGTGGTTTTCAACTTTAATAAGTTTTCCTCTTGAAAATTTCTTACTCCCTCCGTCCCTTTTTCATTGTCCTACTTCGTAACTCCAACTTATTAAAAAGACATCATCATTATACCTTTTACATCAACTTTTTCCTCTACTTACCTATCATCATTACACTTTTACTCACTAATTTTTCAAAATGGAATCTACTTTTAAGGATAAAATAGATAATGCACCATCTTTTACCCACTAACTTTACAAAATGGACACTTATTAAGGGACAGCCCAAAATGAAATACTGGACTCTAATTAAGGGACGGAGGGAGTATGATTTTAGCTCGACTTAGCTGGACATAGAAAACAAGAAGATCATCTTATAAACCAAATTGGTATTAATATTAGAAAGTATAGAAAGGATTTTTCTTAAATGAATTTCCACACTTTTCGAATTTTGAGTTTTTTTTTTTTAAGAGAGAGAGAGAGAGACGTGGTGTGTGCGCGCGCTTGAGAGAGAGAGAGAGAGAGACGTGGTGTGTGTGCGCGCGCTTGAGATAACTGTACCGGCAACAGACCCATGTGTTCACTTCCGGCAGTTACCTATTAGTTACCTATTCTCTGAAACAGAGTTCTGACGATTCCATATAGGAACTCTAGACTATGGCAACGTAAAACTGACAACCAACGTGTGGCTTCCCCATGTTTCTTCTCTTCTTCAACTACCCCTTTTCTTCATCTTCACCAGTAGTGTGTTTCACATATTAACAAACTAAGTTTGAGAAGGTAAACGGGGCGGATATGGTATTTGTTTCCCTCGTCCTATTTTAATTCGATCCGAATCCGATTATAGATATTTATATTTTTGTATGTATATGTCTAAATAAATTTCATTGTTTTGATATACTAAGAGTAATATACCAATTAATAAAACACTAATTTATGTCTTTGTTTTTTTTATTTCTATTTTTTTCCAACTCTCATCAATCATCAATATCTTGTTTTTTAACAAAATACTCTAAAAAGACTAAATCAGTCAAATTATTATGTGGAATGGGGACCCGATTTTCCCCCGACCTCGACACCTCCCCAATTTCTTTCTCTTCAACTCCGATCCGATATACAACGGGGCGGATTCGGGGGACGTAAATCCGACCCGATCTGCCCCATTGCCATCCCTAGAACAGGGAGTGGAAGTGGGATTGGGAGGGTGAGAATTAGGAAAAATTATTCTATGTCGAGTAGGGGTCTCGTCACGTGGTACTCTAAATTTATTTTTCAAATTCATCAAATATGGGACCAAAAAATATTAAACTATATTTTTTATCTCTAGTGTTGTGTCCGTTCGATACACGGAGTCGGAAAAAATCAATGTTATTTTCTTATTCCATGCATTGAACGGTACAATATTTGATTTTTTTTGTTACAAATTAATTTGATTTATTTTTTTTGAAGTAATTTAATTTGATTTAATATTTGTTCAATGCACGAAACCAAAAATATATATCGACTGTCTGTTGATATTCTGCGGAGATGTAATTTGAGCAGTCCGTTACAAAGTATAGACAACCCGAATTGCCTCAACACACATGTTGTTTCAAAGAGACAACATGCACCCTAGGTTCATTTTCTATCAACTAGCTACGGGATGAAATATTTGTATAGTTCTGCTACAAAATATCGAGCTCGTACAAAATATCGAGCTCTCACATCAAACAAGAACGACACTGGTAGATGTATAGGAATAGAAGTAGAAAAAGTGAATAAAAAATGGTGAAAAAAATCAATACCAGGAAAAAATTCTCCTCCTCTTTTTTCTTGAAAAGTGCTACTGGTATAGCAGCACAACGGCTGCATGCAGAATCCTATTGCGCCCGTTTCGGATCCCGCAAGGATGATCGGAGCCACTCATTTTGTTCAAAACACTTCTTTTAAGGCCCCTGTAAAAAATCACCTCAATCCGATATCGAGAATGGTGTTTACGAAGAGACCTGCTACACACAGAGCAATCTGTGCACAGATTGTGCACATATTTCTTTGTGGGTCCACCACGGGTCCCACACAAATCATCTGAGCTGTTCATTAAATGTAAAATATTTTTTTAAGGGTCTCATAAAAAATAAGCTCAATCTAATACTTATAAGTGCTTCATCCAATAATCTAACTTTTCATTTAGATTTCCGGATAATGAAAAGTTATATGATTGGATCAAGCACATATAGGTATCGGATTGAAAACATGTTTTATATTTAATGAATGGCTCGGATGATTTATGTGAGACTTGTAGTGGGCTCCACAACGAAATCTGTGCACAATTTGTGCACAGATTGTATGTTTGTAGACTTTCCGCCGTGGTAATAGCTGAAACCAAACCGGTGGAGAGATGCTACATACACTACCATCCAACGACTACATTATCTATTATATTTTTTCTGGGGCCCATCTCGGATCCCAAAAAAATACAGAAAAATATCCATAAATTTTAAAATAATATATTATGGAGCCCTGTAAAAAATCAGCTCCAACGGATATCGATAAATATTATTTCTTGATTTATAGGGACGAATATCTACCGATATCCGTTAGAGTTGATTTTTTACAGGGCCCCATAATATATTATTTTAAAATTTATAGACATTTTTCTGTATTTTTTTTTTGGATCCGAGATGAACCCCACAAAAAATATAATGAATAATATAGTGGTTGAATGATAGTGTATGTAGCATCTCTTCTTGCTAGTTACCACGAGCTTGCTTTTATTTTATCATTCCGAGCACGGATGGCATTTTGTTTCTACTCCCAACCAAACAGCCCTCGTCTTCTAATAAGGTCGACCCCGAACTCCAACAGTCTATATCCTCATCCCAGGTCCGTACAGGTACTTGCCGTCGCCGCCGGCGAGTCAACCATGGCCAACACAGTCCGAGTCGCCGCTGCTCAGATGACCTCCATCAACGACCTAGCCGCCAATTTTGCCACATGCTCTCGCCTTGTCAAGGTACTCTCTCTCTCTCTCACACGCGCGCGCGCGCGTTGATTTGATGAGCTATGTTTTTTGAATTATGATTTATGTTAATCGCACGATCGAATAAAAAAAAAGTCAACGACGCATCAATAGCGTTAATTCTGGTGCATTGAAAAAGTGTGAATAAAGTAACGGCAATCTAGTTTGGCCGTGCTTTTTCGAGCAATTTAGACCTGTTCCGGTACGGTTCTTATTATTTTGTAAGTATAATACATCACATTTAATTTAAAATTCAAAAAATAAGTATTTATTTTAGTTAGGGGAAAGACATACAAGAGTTTTGTGCCACTCTATGTGTGTGCTATGCACTTGGCCAATTGTCCAATTTGTTTATTCGGACCTCCGAGTACGGATCTGGATGGCTAAGTAAGTCTCTTAAGGCACTTTGAGGGCTAAGTAAGTCTCTTAAGGAGGGGAAAATACAGAACACTTGAGTGAACAGTAAGTTAGCAATGGCGTATTTCCTTAGGGTTACAAATGGTTAATTATGTAGGGAAAGACTTGCTTTAGCCTCCAAGTTAGCTCATGTCGAGCTTGTGCCTCCCATGACGTCTTGAATAACTACCTAACGGTTTGAAGTCATGCATGACGATTGCCGAGCACCACGTAGGCAAGTATGAGTGGCCAAACCATGCCATTTGTGACTGGTCTGACATGGCTCGGCATCCTGTCGTATGTGGCTTGTAATTCCCAGACCCAAACAGTTTGCTCGGCCCACAATGCCATGGACTGAATGGCCATCCTGCCCTTTGGGCTGGGCTCAGCTGCTGGGTTGTCAGTCCTCTTAATTTGGATGGGCCTAATGGGTATGTGCCATCGGTCCGGTCCAATACAGTTGGTATTCTAATCGGTTCTTTGATCTTGTTTTAATACCAATATACCATCAAATAAAATTTGGTGGAGTCCAATTATATTGACCAGCTAGACAAACTGATCGTACTTGTGTGCATGTAGAGTGTAGACGTTTCTGATCGAAGTTTTGAAATTGTATTTGCATAGGAAGCATCTGCTGCAGGGGCAAAGCTGCTGTGTTTTCCTGAGAATTTCTCCTATGTAGGTGCCAAGGACGGGGATAGTCTTAAGATTGCAGAATCCCTTGATGGACCTATTATGAAAGGTTATTGTTCTCTTGCCAGGTGAGACTATCGTAAATTTAGCTCTCTCTGAATTTTTTGCTTCTAGATGGAAATAGCTTTGGTTGTCCAGTGAAAAGGTTGAGAGCTGAGTATTAAAACTATGTTCATTTGTTGCTCAATCAAATTTATGAGTTTGGTTTCCAGTATGTCAGTTCGTCACTTGAATTATTAACTATGAATGTTGCCTTCTTGACTGTCATTTTTGTCGAGAGCTTAAAATTTTCTGACTACAACTAGTTTGGTTATGTGTAGGTTTGTTTTTGTCAGACTTTTTCCAATAACACATAGCTCGCATAATTTGCAGGGAGTCAAGCATTTGGTTGTCACTGGGAGGATTCCAAGAAAAAGGGTCCGATGATGCGCACTTGCGTAACACCCATGTATTAATTGATGATGCTGGGAATATTAGGAGCACATATTCAAAAATGTTCTTGTAAGATATTTGATATTCAGTTCTAAACTTTTCACGATTGATTCTTTCTTTCCATTCTAGTTTAAATGGAATTTAAGCATGAAAACATGCTGTCTTTGGCTTGTTAAACCATGTTCATCAGAGCCAGGTTGATTGTGCTTCCCATATACAGCTGAATTGACATGTTATTCAAGAGCGATTTTTGGTTATTTCTGAAGGTTTGATGTGGATGTTCCTGGTGGTATGGTATTCAAGGAGAGCAGCTTTACAGAAGCAGGTATGCACTAATTGACGATATAGCTGATATGCCCCACTGGCTGGTTTGATGAATTTTTTCATCTTCTGAAATCCTCCTTTTGTTTTAGAATGTAAGAACATAAAAAAACAGTTAATTTAGTTTTCTGCCCATGCATGTGATACATATAACTTATTTCTATGGTTTTCTTGCACACCTCTTGGAAAAGATGAACGTGTGGATGAAGTAACTATGCACTAAAATCTAACTCCGCCTACCTATCGCTTAACTACACATAATTGCGAACAGAAAGATGTTCTGATGCTTTGGTTTTCCTAGACTATTGAAACATATTGATACCTTCTGAGTATAAGATGTCTAACCATTACTAATATGCTACCTGTGATAAATGAGCAAGTGGGTGTACATATAAATGTGCTTTGTGTTCTGTTTCGTGTTTCTCCAGGTAAAACAATCCCCTTAAATAAAATTGACCAGCATAACTTATGTCTACCATGCAAGCAATTCAAAGAGGTGAAGTTTTATAGGGAAGGACATTGTTGCGGTAGACAGCCCGTTTGGACGTTTGGGTGTGACTGTTTGCTATGATTTGAGATTCCCAGAGCTCTATCAACAGTTGAGGTTCAATCATGAAGCACAGGTACAAGCAAACGAACTTCCTCTATTTTATTAGAGCAAGGGTTTTTTTGTGCCTAACATAACATCAACTGATTGTCAATATCTAGGTATTGTTGGTACCAGCAGCTTTCACAAAAGTAACTGGTCAGGCACACTGGGAAATTCTTCTTCGTGCTCGTGCCATAGAAACTCAATGTTATGTATGAAATTTCGATCATCTGTTTTGTTTGTATCATTATTCAGGAAGAAATCATGCTTGAATTGTTTCGATCATCTGTTTTTTTTTTTTTTTTTTGTAGATTTTGATCCCTGTAAATATGCTTAATACAGCATTTCTGCATCGTTTTACTAAATTCCCTTCGATCGGTGAACCTGTAGCGATGTAGGTGCCTTTTACTGACCGATGACCTTGATGCTGTAAGCAAGCAAGTCTAACAAGTTACTTTAATTGCTTCCCATAACATCGGTATCTATTTTTAAGTCTCAAGTTATCAACCAAAGTACTGACTGGCCACTAAAAACTTGTGCTCATGGAGCTGGTACTTCCACCCTTACTGCTTCTTCGCAATTGTTCTGCTGATGTTCCCAATGGTTTATACTCTTTAAGACTAGCAATTTCGGATTGAGTAAATTTCCTACACGAAAGTACTTAGCTGGAAAACTCTTGCTTCAGTTATCTGGTAACAGCATAGGATGCTGAAAATTTCCATGTACGAAGCTTTCAAAGGCCTTGTTGGGTTCAAAAGCAGTAAAAAGAGAACCACTTGTGTTTGTACAGGGTAGCACAAACATCATTTAGTATCCAATTTCCCGTAGTGGCACACTTTTGTCTAGTGGTCACCATTTTTATTTCTTTGTATCTATGCCAGGCAGTAGCTCTGAGCCAGCATTTATGAGTGCTTTTCTTTGTATTGGTATTTTTTTTTCTTTTTCCGGGAAATGATGATTATAAACGCATAAACAGGTCATAGCTGCCGCACAAGCTGGAAAGCATAATGACAAAAGAGAAAGCTATGGTGACACCTTGATAATTGATCCATGGGGGACTGTAGTTGGCCGGCTACCTGGTGAGGCTGTTTCCCTTGCATAGTTGCATATTTTGGTGCTTCATTTGTGGTTCCTTGTATTGCTTCTTAGAATCGTAATTGTAAATTGCCCTCTAAAGAGCTGGGAGCACATCAGAAACTACATTGGTGGCTGTAAAATATATCAACAAGTGAACTACAAGTTTGTGCTTTTGATATTGTATTGCCGTTGTCCTTTTTAATACAATGTGCATTACATGGGTTCTCTATTTGTAAAATGCTGAAGCTGAATTGTGACTATGGTTGTGTTGATATGTAACTCGTGTCTACTCTTTCTATGAATGTAGTGTACTATTTGGTATGGGGAAAATCCTCTTTATCTTTGTATCTCTTCTCAATTCTTCCCCTCATGACACTAGCTCCTTAGAACTGTATTTGTCTTGGAAGCCCATAGTAACTGGAGCTAATATAACATGAGTGGTTTCCCTTTGAAACATGAGCTAAATTATGCCCTGAGGGCAGTGGCAGACCCACCTTGGGGCATGTGGGGTCATGTGCCCCCACCCCATCCCCCTTTTTAAAAAAAATAAAAAAAATTTACAGTTTGTTTTTTAGGCAAAATGAGTTGGAGAACGAACCACATAGAAAACTCGACAGACGCTCGGTTTACTTCGTCATTGCCGGTTGTTCGTCTCTGTGGTCGTCGCCGATCACCTCACCGTGTCCCTCACCAATCATCAATTAAATTTGGGGCTACATATATATTTTTGATCGCCAAATGTAACATTTTATTGAAAGGACTTTTTATTTGGGGCTACATAAATTAGGACTTTTTATTCTTTCCTTTTAAGTTTCGTAATATATATTTTGATTGTTTGGGAAAATTAGGCCTTCATTTCTTTATTTGGTTTTTACTCAATGATTGAAATTTACAATTCAATTTCCCATAGGTTGTGGCTTTGGGCTTAATTTCAATTTTTGCTTAAGGTTATTAGTACAATGTGCCCCCATGTGAGGCAAATTCTTGGTCCGCCACTCCCTGAGGGAGAGATAGGATTGGAAAACTTTCTATGCGAAGTTTGAAACAACCTATTGTTTCTTGAACTATCTCTACTAGTTATCTTTGCAGCTCTAAAACATACTGATGGATCAATCTTATGCAAAATGGTTTTAATGTTTTTCTTGTTCCCGCTACAGTCAATGACCAAATAATAACAGCAGATGTGATCTTCATTCACTTAGGAGTTAGGACTTGATCTAATAGAGTCAATGGTCGATCAAATATACAGTTTACACCCTTGCGGGAATGGATTGCTATTGTCTCTGCTTAGAAAAATGTCTCTTTCTATAAATTGGGACTTGGATATCTTTTAAATCTTCAGATCACTCGGAGTATGGTAAGCAATTTTCTGTGCCGAATGTTCTTTGTGGCACTCGTAATGGGATGAGGCCAACTTTAGCAAACCCTTTTCTCTCACATTCACTCTTGATTTCTGTTTCAGATCGGCTATCAATGGGTATTACTGTGGCAGATATCGATTTTTCATTGATCGATTCAGTCAGAGCAAAGATGCCAATTTCCAAGGTACAATTTTGTAAAACTGTTACCTGAACACAATGCCGAATTCATTTGTCATGAGATATTAATAATAGCCCTAGCTGTCTTTGTTACTGGTAATAGTCCTATCTTAATCCCATAATTGTAATGCATTCTTTATATAAATAGCATGTCTGGTACTCTTACATGAGTTCCTATCATATTTTTAACTCTTTTAGCCATAATATCTAATTTCTATCCTAACCAACCTAACTTGTAAGCTTTTCACAAGATAAGGTAGTGTAGTGAATACATATTGCATTATATGATGTACATTACGGCATTTTCAAATTTTGTTTGTCTGGTGGATCACATAATTCTGCACCCACCAGGCATTTTTCCTCGAGTCTAAAATGACTAACAAGAAGGTGTTGCAGTATGTTGAAGGAAATAAGCTTACACATGGGAATGTGCTCGTACTTATAGAAGTTGTTGGGAAGGATTAGATGAGAGACAAATCTGACCTTTGGCAATATTTGGACGTAACCGAACCAATGTTTGTCTCAAACCAGCATTTCTATTGTGGTATAAATATAAGGTTTTCTCCGAGTAGTGGCTTAAAAGGATGCAGTTGAGCTGAGTTGTAACAATACAGGAGAGAGACTACAGACTCTAGGCTTTTGTTTTTACAGATTTGTTTATATATCCATGGTGGCCATAACCGGATGAATATGATTCACAGGTGCTAAGACTATTATGTCATTTCCTTGTATCATTGCATCCACTTTAGATTTGCATTTTTCCCACTGTAAATAACTTATGGTTTTAACTTTTACCCTTCTCAGCATCGTAAGCCTGCAGAGTTCTGGAAGTCTGCCGGTTTGTGTTGAATAAGAAGGTGGTTGCTTCTGATTGCCTCTGATGACCCGGATGGAAGTTCAAAGCTGGTTTAAATTACACTCGCAATTGCATGAATATTTTATGTTATTTGAGGTATTAGGGTGAGCCATCAGCCGCTGCTTTTTGCTCATTTATGTACGTTTCTTAGAGGTCATTTTTCATTTCACAACTTGGTATGTTGTTTGGATTGGGATGTTTTCATTCACTTGCTCTTTCAATATGTTGAATAATTTGATGGGAATCCATGCCATTTGATTGATTCAAGTTTTGCGCTGCTTACGACTCCTCGAGGCCAAGGATGGGGTCAGTTTTCTGTTTTTTTTTTTATAAATGTTACGCAGGAAAGAAATCAACTGCTTTTCAATATTTTGGCCTAATGTCTCTTTTTTTTTGGTCCTTGTTCAATTTTTTTTTTTGCATTTTTTAGTTTTTCCTCGATTTTTTTTTGTGTGTGTAGATTATTATTTCGTCATGACAATAGAAATCTAAAAAGTAAATTAAGATTGGAACCCCAGTTTTTTTTAATAAAGACAAAAATAAGCCAATAAGTCAATTTTTGTCCTTATTAAAAAAAGAATTTCGATCATAATTTTTTAATTTTTTAATTCATCTTGTCATGACGAAGCAATAATCTATTAAAAATCGACAGAAATGCAAAAAAATTTAAATAATAACAAAAAAATGAACCATTTGACTTAGGCCAAAATAGGCCAGCTTTTCTGACATATGTTTTCAATGATAAACCTATTTAAAGCTAAGTGCTGATTCTGCTGAAGAGCTTATTATTTTTTCTCGCAATATAGAACCAAAGAACACGTGCTTAAGAGCTTATGGGACAGCTCATTTGGTCGAAATTAGAGGTTGCAATTAAATCCATAATTTTTAACACGCTCAAATTCGTCCATTATAATCTAATCTAATCCGCTCATATTATATAATTACAACAGTTAGGCGTACATAACAAATAGGAGTATGTCATAGTTTCTGGAAAATGGAAATTAGCATGCTAGCTTGAACAATGTGAATGTCGCCTTTGTGAACTCATCGATTATGATTATCAAATCAACCATCTTTTCTTCAATAATGAATGAAAAACTTATTGGATGAAGGCTTCTCGAGAAAAAAAGCATGATCTCACTCTTGGAGGCGGATATGAGAGGAGTGTCTTTTAAGAGAGTGTAGCTGCGTTTTTTTTTTTTTTTACTTTGTACCAAAATAAAAAATAAAAATGTGAGAGCCCATAATGGGCCATAGTCCCTGATAAGCACATAAGATTGCACAATCTTGGGTGCTCAAATCCTCCGAATTGTGACGTTTCTATGTTTTTTTGATCGTTAAAGTCAAATTTTGCACATAAGGTGTTTTGTCGAACTTTTCAGGTAAAACTTGCGAATAAGGCGGTTTTGCATGCCTAGGAACGTTCCGGGTTGTAACCAAGTCTCCAAGTGCCCGCCGGCACTAATTTCAATGTCACCGGACCTTGACGACAACATGGGAAGCACCTAAAGTTCTTCGGTAGTCAAGTTGGCAAGAATCGAGCCAAAGTACAACAAGCGAGCCGAATGCTCGTAAATGATCCTCGAGGGTGTTCAAGCACTCAAGGCCATGGAGAGTGTTACGCCAAGTCGTAACGCCAAGAAACAAAGTTTTGGATGAAAATTGGGAGGCGGTGAAGTAGTCCAAGCAATCCAGCAGGCTGGATCTGCAATTCTGCTGAAGGTTATCGATAACAATAAGAGAGGTTATCAATTACGTTTCCCCGGTTATTCCATAAAGCCTTCAACACCCTGTTGTTATCGATTACATTGAGAAAGGTTATCGATACCTTTGCACTATCTTGGTCCAGAATTTGTCCAGAGGCAAGGGGAGCGATAACATTTGCCCTTTGGTATCGATAACCTTTCTTCCCGGGTGACCATCAGAGTGTTGTTATCAATAACAATTTTAGTGTTATCGATAACAATTTGTCTGAGCAGATATTTTTCTTGCTTTTCCAGACTTTCCACTTTTGAAAAGTTTCTCTTAATAGGTTACTTTTTGGGGTATTTTCTGACTTTTGAGGAGAGAGAAAGGCTTTTGTGTATAAATAGGAGGCTCCTCTCTCCCCTTTTGTATCTAGCACATTACACTTTTAAGTCATTTACTTCATTAATGCTTTTCAAGCTTTCTTAAGCTATTTTCTTCAAGAACACCTCAAGTAAGTTTAGTTCCGTTAATTTCTCGAGTATTAATGTTGTAGCTACTTGTTGGATCTTTATATAAATCAAGTTTATTTTCGATTTTATCGGTTAAACATGTTTTCCATTTTTAGCATGCTTTCTAGTCTTTTTGTGATGTGTGAGTAGTTGACTAGGCTTGGCATCAGGGTGATTTACACCTCGTGACTTACGCGTATCTTGCCTTTCTCAACTTATGACTTGAGGTTTGGTTTGTAAAATGAGCAGGGTTCACCTTTATGTAACAAAACTTACCGATGTTAATCTCCGGTGATCATGTGCTCGCTTATATGGTTCCGGAGCGATGTCTCGGTTCGTGTTTGCCAAAAGAACCAAAGAACTCACTTGTTTTCCATACTACACTTCTAGTCTTTATTGGTTTCACCGCTAAACCTTCCGGTTGATAGCCTATGCCGTGCGATTCAACCGAGTTTTTCATTGAGAATGGTTAGATGACTTAAGTTACGGGCGTTAGTCACTCCAACGCCTAGCCGCTTGTTAAATCTAGTTAAAACTCATTTTCTAGTCTTTTCGTAAGAGTTTTTATCACCGTTCAAGCAAAACCCAAAGTTGGCCGACTAAACGCCGCAACCCTTACATCTAAAAATCCTAGCAAGCTATAAAGATTATCTCTGTGGGAACGATTTCGGACTTTCCGGTATTTATGCTGACAATGACCTAGCCCTACGCTCGGGGTAAATCAACCTGTTTCAACAGTTAGGTTTTGGATGAAGCAGTCCCACATCACCTAATATGTGAAAATAGATATGGTATATAAAGTGATTCCGACAAGATACTGTATAACCTGAGGTTAACCTTTTAAGCCACGTGGTTAAGCAAGGCAACTGACGTGAATCGTTACAATTGGTATCAGACCATAACCTTGATCTACATGGTGGGGGTCACATCTAGAATCTGGTACAAGCTTGTGTACTGTACAGAGTTAAGTGCCACATCATGACCACCAGAGGACCTTGCATCACAAGATGAGGAAATTGTGAGAGCCCATAATGGGCCATAGTCCCACATCGCCTAATATGTGAATAGAAATGAAGGGAAGTGATTTTCGCACTCCCTAAAATTAACAATTTGGAAAGTGCAAAAAACTTCGTATTGATTTTGAATATACAATCTGTGAATATTGATGTTGTCCATTGACAGTATGATAAATAGCTTAAAGGATGAAGGACTTGTGGAATGAACCTCTTACTTTGGATAATATTATGGAAAACTTGGAGCGGACTGCGCTCGCGGGGAACAGCACAGTGCTGCCCGGCAGCACCAACCCCAGATCCGGAAAACTTATATTCTAAAGTTTAAAATTTGAATTTTATTCTCTCATTAATCTTCTTCCCATCAATTGAGGTAGTAATCTTTTCCAAATCTATTGAATATTGTT
Organism: Rhododendron kiyosumense; assembly: GCA_019656275.1. NCBI lineage: Eukaryota > Viridiplantae > Streptophyta > Magnoliopsida > Ericales > Ericaceae > Rhododendron > Rhododendron kiyosumense. The sequence goes on from BPLS01000163.1 coordinate 3,055,711, forward strand.
GTCAACCAATTAATGGGATTCGTTATTTCACCAATCAATGTTATGAAATCAATTAGGATCGATTAAAAAATATTCACTACATTCGAATATACAAAGATGAATGATATTTTTGGTAAACTCTAAAATTATAGGATGATAACTTAAGTCAGTGTTAGAACTAGGATGAAAGCTTACACTAACATTTCACTTCGGAATCATGATTAATTTACATAGTAATTGAGAGTTACATGTATTTATTAAAGATAAAAATAAATAAATAGTTCTGATTATTTTGTTTTTAGTAAGTTTTTTTAATTTTTGATCATAATTTTAGACTTTTAATTCTCTCTCGTAGTCGAAATATTGTTAATGTAATAATAAAGTTAGGCAAACTCACCTAACAAAATTTGTGTAGTGATTAGGGGCGGACCAAGCGTGCAAGGCTGCAAGGAGGGGCTCGGATCCCCGCACACCTCCCAATTATCCAATTATTTCTAGTCATTTTGGGTTTTGTTTGTAGAAATTAAGAAGAAAGTTCATCAAAATTGTATCATTATTGTAAAAGGATGATATTTTGTTATTAATATATGAATAGATGTAATTTGGTCCCCTAGCAATAAGTATCCTGCGTCTCCAACTACAGTGATTGTTATTTTTTCATAGTTGATTTGTTTGTATTACTGGCACTACTATTTAGAGAAAGAGAAATTTGGAGTACATCCAAAACACTCTGAATAAAAAAAAAGAAAAAAAATAACCCACCAATCTTCTCTCTTCTCACAGTTAAAAAAAATATACATGTTTTCTATCCTCTTCACATTTCGATGTAATAAGCAGGAAATAATTCTTATGTGGCCTTTCACAACTCATTTCTATTCAAGTCTAATATCATCTTGTCACTAGTAATTCACGAGCCTGATTCAAACAAAGATTCAGATCCAACGGTCCAAAATATCAATCGCAAAAAATGCCCCTATGAGAGAGAAGGATGTGTGTGGAAGGAGTTTGCAAATAAGGGACATTCCGAGTTCATTCAAATGACGAAGAAATCTCCCATGTACCAAAATCCAAAAAAAAAAAAGAAACCCAAGAAAAAAACAGCCTAAGCGATAAATAGTCCACCAATCAATGACGCCAACATTTGGAGTTGGGCACCGTTGCTTGAGGGTGAAATTTGATATGCTTATCTTTATTGCAAAAGGTCAAATTTCCAAGTAAATCAATCCCGAAAAAGAAAACAACTTTCCTTGCCTCTCAGCAAAACAGAAAACCAACCCCATTATGATCACAGTTTACAAAGGTATTGTTTGTATATAACTCTCACCGTTCATTACCATTCACCAAGCTATCAACAAACTAAAGAAACAAACAAACTTGCTTGTACAAGTATGAAGCAGTAATTAACCTTTAATCAAACCAAACTAAACCAAAAGGATATTAAAAAAAAAAAAAATCCCCTAAAAACCTTCACATGCAATCTGGACTGGCAAGAAGGTCGAAAGGTTTGCCTATGGTGTCTTTGAGGATAGAGATCTGGCCTTCTTTGAGAAGTATATCTTCATCAAGCCTCTCTATCTTCTTCTTCAATCCAATGATCTCGGAATTTAACAACATGTTCCTCTCGCTGTACTGCTTCACCTCCTCCCACATCAAGTTTCTCTCCTCCGAAACCTTTGGTAGTATTCCTCTTGTGATAGTCAATTCTGTTGTCAATTCTTGGAGATCATTTTGAAGTTGATTTACTTTTTCATCCTTCTTGATCATCTATTTGAACAGAGCGAGTCAGAATTGAAACAAAAGAAATTAAGCAGTTGTATCAACCATTAGTTGGTTGGAATAGTTTGTACTTCGTAATCCATCATTAGGTTCAATAGCTAAGGAAAAGATGAGTAGCAATAGAAAACAAAACACCTCAAACGTTACAACTTATAAGTCCCTTCTGAGGAAGCCATTAAGGAAATATAGTGCAACACAAATTCAACTCCAATAGCATACACCACTAAGAACAAGAAATTAAGCAATTGTATCAAACATCAATTGGAAAAGTTTGTACTTCGTAATCCATCATTAGGTTCAATAGCTAAGGAAAAGAAAAGTAAAAGATAAGTAGCAATAAAAAACAAAACTAAACGAACATTACAACTTATAAGTCACTTCTGAGGAAGCCATTAAGAAAGTATAGTGCAACACAAATTCAACTCCAATAGCATACGCATACACCACTAAGAAATATTTCACCCATTTGTGAAGTACTTAACCCATCATTTAACCTACCACTGATAGCAAGCATTCTAACCTTCAACTTAGTGTCACGGTAATCAAGAATAGTAAAAGCAACTCATCATTCAACTATCTGACAAGATTTGTACTTGAAAAAAAACTATCAGAAAAGATGAAAATCATCACCATCGATAGCCTCATGTTAATCACTGTTTCCTCTTTCAACTCCTAAGCAAATATGCACTTATCCCCTTCTATTAGATTAATCTTGATATTACAAAATCAGCCTTTAAAATGCCCTAGTCTCCTAAATCAAACGAAAAGTAAAATCAAACACCATAATCAGGGGCAGTGTTTTCAAATCGGGATACATATCTTGTATCGTATTTTTAATTGTATAGATCGTATCAGAATACGTATCGCGTATCTTGAGAGACATTTGCTGGAAGAGTAGGAGTTTCTATTGTTTAGTTAGACAAGATTTTTGGAAGAGTGAGAATACTAAAGACGAGAATGGGGAAGGAGAGTATTCTTACACTTGAACTCAAACTTTTTTTTGGCTTGGTACAAAATGGCTAGAACCCATCAGGCTCTGGTATAAAGATATTTTCATACAAGACAAACTTTGAGGTAATTCTAAAATTACACATGTGACTAATTTTCACAAAAAAAATTCTAGATATTTCACAAAGATATTCTAGAGTTTCTAGAGCTAAATATTTATATCTTCTTTAATAATATCTTCCATATTTGGGTTTTGTCAATTGGAGCTTTGTCAATTGGACTTGTTTGGACTTAACTTTCTTGTGCCAAATACTAAATTTAGTTTATGCTTGAACAACGTTAATCATAAGTAATATACAATTAAAAAGTAGATACATCTAATAACGCCAACAAACTATGCTTACATTAAAGTCTCTCAATTGGGGCTTATTACATTAAGGCTTTCTGTTCCCTTTGTTAGGGAAAGAAAAGTCAGGCAATACACAATCAAAGTATGGTTCTTTCTTCTATACAAGCCCTACATTGAGGTTGAATCTCTATCAAATGCTTTGGAAAATACCATAATTAGATCAAACGGCTTAAATTAATGCATTTGAGTTTTTGCTTCTTGAAATAAGGTCTGATTTTTTCCCAATAAGAAATCGTACGATACGAGCCGAATTAGGATATGCGTATAAATCGTGGGATACGCGGTCGTATCATAAGATTTCTATACAAAAAGGATACAGGGTGGGATACGTATCTCTTCGAAGGAGACGATACAAATCGTAGGATACGTATCATGTATCGTCGGTTTTTAACAACTATGCTCAGGGGTCCCTCTTCCTAAGTATGCTCAATAGTTCTCCAGGAACCATTGCAAACTCTCGAGGCTCAAGTGCTCCACTCAATGCAGTGTTTGCTACAAGTGCAATTGCAATTACATACAAGCACACACAAAATAAATTATAGGATATCGATCGTTAACTTCTAGAAGATGAGCTAATGACATTGTCATTGGCTTACTTGAAGTTCAAAATCTTTATTGCACAACAGATAAAATGACTGACACTGACCATTAACTTCTAGAATATGAGATAATGACATCTTCATAGGCTTACCTGAAGTTCAAGATCTTTCATCTTATGGGTCATGCAAGAAATGTTATCCATTGCATTTTGGACTTCAGACCTGAGCATCCCATTACCTCTAACAGCAGCTGCCAGTTCAGCTTGCAGTTGCTCCACCTCCACTTCTTTGGTGTACAGCTTTTCTCGCAATAAACTTGTTAGCAAAGTTTCTGCTTTAAGCTCTGACCTTAGAAGGTCCTGCATGTAAAAAAGGGGGGTCAAATGTCAAACCCTCTGTACATGATCAACGTGAAAGAACATTCGTAGTATGAAACTGTAAAAAGCAGCGAAAGTACTTCATTATATTTTTGAATTTTTAAACCGGTCTTTGAAAAGTGGGGATATTTAGAGACCTCAGTTGAGGTTTCTGACGATTATAGGGGGCTCCTTTAATTTAACAAAAGGGACTTTAGCGTATCTAATCAGAAATAGGCTATGGGGGAGAACCTTGTTTTGTCAGAAACCTGAGAGGAAATTGTAATAATTATCTCTGGAGAGAAATGTTAGCAGTAATATACCTCTGAGCTCTGATCAATGTGTTGTTCAGTTTTTTCCCCTGAACAATGCGAATGAGAATCCATTACAACTTGGTTGGACTTCTCATTCAGCGCACTGGAAATTGTATGTAAACTTCTGGTAAGGCTTGCAGTTCCCCTCTTGAAGCCTTGGAGTTTCACCTCGGATTCAATAATAAATTGTCCATCGAAACCATTCATCGTGAACTCAATACCCTGCTTAGTTTCTGGATTTGGGCCTGCTTTCACTTTGATGTATTCCAACAGCTTTGCACAAAGCTGGTTGCTCTGGTTAACCAACGACATCCCTTGATTTTGCATGCAACAGACGCAGCTCAACAGTTCTTGATCCAGCTTGAAATTCGAAAAGTCGCCACCTTTTCCGCAAACTTTTAAACGGTGCAATAGGCTTACATTCTCGTGCCGAAGAGAATCAACTTCAAGCCTATACGACTCCACCTCCTTCCTCAAAGCTTGCTCCACACCTGTCAACCTTATATGCTCCATTTGCAACTTCCCCGTTTGGTTATCAAAATTCTCTAAAGAACCCTTCTTCCCAACTTCCTCGCGAAGTCCTTTTCGCAACCCATCTATTGTCTTCTCTTGTTCACCACAAGTTCTCAGTAACCTAGTAATAGACCTGTGCAGATCCTTGCACTCTTTCTCCTTCTCTCCACAGTTCCTTTTGATACAATCTAGATCTTCTTCTGCCGCTCTATACTTTTCTTCTAACTTGGAAAGTTTTTTCTGTAAATTTCCATTCTCCTCACTTATTTCCTCCACCCTTGAACTCAGTTCCTTAAGTTTTGAATCTGAACCTGAAATCTTGCTTCTACTCTCCATTTCCCTTTCGCTTAATGAAGAAACGTCCCTTTGGAGAGATACATTCTGCTCCGCAAGCTCCCTTACTCGCTCACGAAGCCTATGCTCTTCTATTCGATATTTCTCGAGCTTAAATGACCAATCACTTGATCTTCTGTCTAACTCCTTCTCTAATGCTGATTGCAGCTCATTTTTCTCCTTTTCCAGCCTCCGGGTCCGAGAATCCAATTCTGCCCTCAAAAACCTTTCTTCTTCACTGGCTGAAGCCCTCTCAGCAATTTGAGCATTCAGGACAGCTGAAACCTCATGTGCCATGCTTACCCTCTCCTCATTCATGTTTCTAATTATTTGAATCAATTCCGGAACACTGAAGCCCCTGTCCTCAAGAAAGTCCTCTTGCTCAATCTCTTCCAAAAGTAACAAGAACCTCTCCTTCGCTTCCTTCGATTTTCTAAGTAGTTCTGCATCTATTTCCTCTTTAGGCTCCATAGGATTTGCAACTCCACAATTATCACGAGAAAGACAGTTTCGCTTCTGAAAATCTGCGATTTCTCTACACGTTTCATCTGCATTTGAACTCGGGCATCGACTCAAGGATCCCCCATAGATATCATCGATCGTGATAGGCATCTCAGGGTCAAATTCCTTTAAACTTGTTTTTGAAAACACGTGAGATTGAGAAAGTCTTTCAATCACATGCTTCGCAAGACTCCGAGGAGATTCATGGCCAAATCCATTCTCCACACTAGACGAAAAATGAAGTTGAGTTCCCTTGGTTTCCCTTAGTGAATGAGCTCTTGATTTGTCTTTCGTACTATCAGTTGGTGAAGCAGGTGCTGTATGCTGAACGCGTGGAGGACGCTTCCCGTTGCCATTTCCATTTCCATTTCCAAATTGATTCCTCTGGAAAGGATTGTTATTTGCTGCATGGTTTTCATGATCTTGTTCCCCATCTATATACCGATCCACAACTTTATTTGAGAGATTACTAGAGCAGTATGAAGAGCTTTCTGAGGAAGAACTACGCTTATCTACCACATGTGCATTTTGAACAGCAGCTGTTTCATGGCATTTTGACCTGGACTGTCTCTCAGGAGTAAGAGCACGACTACACAAGTCACAATACAATAACATTAGTTTCAACAAGGAATTCCATAGGCATGTTCATATGTAATTAGGGAGTGTTTGCACTTGTTTGTGAAATATTTATATAGAGGCATTTCAGAACCTGTGCTGCTCTATTTGCCTCAACTTCTGCTTATGTTTCTTCTTTTGGGTCAGAAATAGCTTTAAAAGCTGATTCTGAGAATCATTGTTTTCTCTGCTTTTTGATTCTGATTTTCAGTACCAGCTTTTGTAAAATAGAAAGTTTTGACGGACTCCCCTTAGACAAGCAGGATTCGAAAATGAAATATGTTCAGTCTCCATGTTCTGGAAAAAAAGTGTCAATCAAAGCCCTCACCGATTTGAATGGCGATCTGCTCCCTTGCGTGGAATGTTACTGCTACTACAAGGAGACTCATTCTGATTAATGAAGAAAGAAGAATATTTCTGTCCTAGCGCTCCTTCGTCTAATGCTGCTGAGGAAAATGAAAGGCTCCTTCTAAGGCGCGGACTGGTACCAGAGGTTGAGTTTTCAAGTACTTGTTTTCGAGTTCTTGATGAACCCCTGGGACTTCGGAAACTATTCCTGGCTCTGTCAGTAGCTTGATCATCATTTACTCCAGTGAGAGATGGATTGTTGTTAGCACTAGATCTGAAAAAGAAGAGCTTCTTCATCTTTTTATGTGTTCAACTGGAATTGCTGGCTGAAGGTCAGAAGAAAATTTTTGCAAGACAACCACCACCAACCCTTGAGCTCTGATCTGTTGTGAGAAAAAAGAAAACTAATTTAAGATTAACAAGGATAATGATAAATTAAAACCTAGTGGATGAACTTCAGTAACAAAATTTCTCATATACTTAGTTTCTGGTAGTGATAATACATATTGTATTACTAAAATATCAAATGTGTATGGAAGCTCTAACAAAAGCAATCTTTGGGATGATAAATTGAGAACCTAAATACAATAAAAGAGCCCACAAGGGCCACAACAAGAAGCCTAAAAGTGAACACTTAAGGGAAGAATAATGTGTAGAAAAGCCTATTTTGAGAATGTTCATGTTTCTCATCTGAAAAGAATAGGAAACAATTCCCACCATTCAGTCACTTCATTCCAGGACATATCATAATCACAATATTCGGTGCCAAAAATAAGAAATTTGAACAAGGTCTCTCAACGTTCCCGAACAACTCATAGCATTTCGAAGGAGTAATTCGGAACCTCTTCCTTCAAAATAGATTCTTGAAGCAAAGATGAATTGTAAAGCAGCAGACCAGGAAGACGAATCAAACCTTAATAAACAAGTACAGTAAAAATAACAATAAATAATATAAGGGGCCTGTCAAGAATTAAACAACAGAGGAAAAGGCTCAACACTCCCAATGGGCAACATATAAAACCTCAAAGAAGAGAGATAAAAAAAAAACACAAAATAAGAACCTATACGCCACTAGCACTAAATTATTGATTTCAGTGACTGAGAAGAAAGTGAAGCATTGATTTCAGTAACCTCGTTGCTGTGGCAGAAATCATGAACCCCCAAAAAAGAAGCAATCAATGTGTTTCTCTCTGACCCATAATTGCAATTAAATATACCCCCCTCACCGTTTTTAGCGCACCTTTTCCAATAAAACACTAGTACAGTAGTACCCAAAAGACCCTTTCACTCAAAACCCTAGATGCCTACAAAACAAACAAAACAAACGTCCTTCCCCACAAACTAGAATATTTAATTTTATAAGTAACCAAATTCAAGAATAACCAATTTGATTGCACTCTAGTAATCTCATTTTCAACAAAACAAAAGACAAATTTCCAAACCATCACATGAAGTCTCTCTCTTCCTATCTCTAATCAAAACAGTTTCTATTGTTACGAGTGGAATTCCACTCTATACCACCACTACATTAATCCCTCTCAAACTTTTAAGGAAAACCAAAGCAACAACTAAGATATATACTTACGAATTTGCAGCGCCTCTCTCTTTCTAGCTTCAATCAACGAGACACAAATGATTACACTACATACGCTCTTTCGCAACACCCAAGAAGCCAGAAGAAACATGATTCCATAGGGAGTTCAAGAATTTTACAGAATTATTATCCGCTATCAATTTGCACTTCTGGCAAGATAATTACCATTTAATGAATTACCGTTTCACTTCAAAGATTTTGCCCAGAATTCAAATTATAAAAAAAATTGAATTAAGCATCCCCAAATTCCAGGAACACGATAGATTGATAGACCCTACATAGGTGATTCAAATATTTCCAAAGAAATAGATATACACACAAACGGCGCATAAACCTGTATGTATACAGAGACTTACTGAAGGGGTTGTAGACTTGTAGTTGAAGACGTCAGAGGGCGGCGACTGAGAAGAACCGTTGGGAGAGAGAGAGAGAGAGAGAGAGAGAGAGAGAGAAATGCCCCAAGCCGTTCCTTTCCTGGACTGTGTTTTAGGGAGGAGTATCAGAGAGGGGTAGAATCGTCCGATTAAAATGAAGTTTAAAATTTTCGACGCCGCGTATAAAGTGGGGAAGGGGAGCGTACTTTGTGTTTGTTTTGAGAGAGGGACGATCCCAGGCGGTTTGGTACACTCGGAATGGAGTGGACCTTCCTCTTCTTTCCTCAAAATTAGGGTGATGACTATTTGAGAAAGAGAATTGATAATGTCAAAATTCTTTTTGTTTCTCGCTATTTTACTTTATGCAACGCAAGTACTCCTTTCAATTCGCCCCGTATTTCTATTAACACAATTCACTCTATACAACCCCAAAACAATCAAGAAAAGTTACAAATATGCCTCTCCCATTCTAAAACTCCCAAAACTATCTAAACAATTACACTTAAACTAATTTTTTTTTTTTTTTGAAAACTATCTGTCTATCTCCCTCCCTCCCCTCAGTTGATCTCGCCTTCCCTCCCTCTCAGTTGATCTCTCTCCCTCCTTCATCTCTCTTTAAAAAATACATTAATGATAGAGTTTTTTTTTTATCCCCTAAACTATGCACATTTTTTCTCTTTAGTCCAAACTATTAATTTGACGATTTCATTCCCTCAATTATTATACTGTTACTTACTTAGTCTAATAGATAACGAAAATTAGGAATTTTGACGGAAAATGCCACGTAAGGCCCTGTTTGGGACCCTGTAGAACTAATACTTGATTATAACAGTTCTAGAGATAAAAATTAATTATGATTCTCGAGGATAAAATGATAAAAAAAAAAAAGATCTTCGCACTTGTTGAAACTGATTGAAAATTGGAGCACTTAATTTTTTAAACATATTTTTTAATGTATAAACTATAATGACCTAAGTCAGCTGACTTGCTAAGGCTCCGTTTCAGAACTTGAATAAGTTCTTATTTTTTATTCAATAGGCTTATTCCACAAAATAAGAAGTAAGTACTTATTTTCTTGATAAAGATATGTGATACCGACAGCCCCCGTAGGGAAATCGTATCAACGGCCGCGTCGGGCCGTCTCCGGTCATCGGACGGCCGATCCGAGCCGTCTAAAACTTCTAAAAAAAAAAAAAAACCAAGGGGGCCCGCGCGGGAATCAACGGCATCCGAGATGCGTAGAGTGCTTGATCCAAGCACCCCTTTTTTGTGCATATATGTATATCGATACTCATAGTAGCACTCTTATTTTTGGGTTAAGGCAACTTCAAGCTAAAAAATCATATGTTTACGCAAATAATTTTCCTATTATTAATATGGATCTTGTTTGATAGATCTCATTGAGATCTTTAATACGATGCAAAAAAAAAATTGAAAAATTATTTTTCAGTTACATTATTTTTGAGTTTGAAAATGTGAAATAAGCTACTTATTTGGGTTTTGTGGAACAACCCTTCTAAGTACTTAGATTTCTTGAATGGAGCCTAACTATTCACCTAACCACGTGGCTTAAAAAGGTTAACCTTAAGTTAATAATAGTTTTTTTTGGGTAATTAAGTTAATAATAGTTGGTGGGCCTTTTCTTATATTCCACGTAGTTTTCCTTTACATTGCCGATGTGGGACATTACAATCTCCCCACCTAGGCCCTACAACATCCTCTATAACGACCCTGACCCGTTCCTGTAGATCTTAGTCATAACAAAGCGCCGGTGAAATCATAACCAAAGCCATATCCAATATACGAACGGAAGTATATCCTGTGCAATCTAATAAAACGACAAGTTATACCTATAAAGGGCCAAGATCCCCAAATACACCTCGGAGCTGTGCTTAATAATAAGGCTTAACAAGCCACTTGCAAGTATTTCATACTTTAAACAAGTAACTCAAACGTACAACTCATAACCACAAATATCCCATATCGATTGTTATAGTATGTCTAAGTAATGGCAAATAAGCTTTATGACTATTGATCGTCATTCGTCAACAACCACAAATGCAGAAGTGTTTCCCACACTTTCCTACACAAAATACCCCTTAAGAACACTTGATATAACTTGTCCACCCCAAGTTACTGACAATGCTTGCACCGTTCACTAAAGATGACACTAAAATACCAAAGGATGCCTATGATCTACACTGTTCTCAAAGGGCACTCAACTTCAAAACGAATTGACCCAACTGTTGCGCATCTAAACCGAAGTAGTACATACCTCTTCCACACCTACCAACACCTATCAATTACACTGGTTCTCCACAACCCGCTTGCGATGGTCAGTAAGGCCTGCATTTGCCATCACCCTCCATCCAAAACCTCTTGCAGGCGGAGTTGTACAATTTCACATGGTAAGCGTCCCCAAAGGTGTTAATCCTATGTTGAGTTCTAGATCATAATGTAATTGGTCATAATGAAAAATTGTTGCACTTAAGGTGTTCGATGAATTACTTCTCTTGGTATTGAGTATAATCCTAACATGTTTCACAAATAACGTGTTTTCCTTTTGGGGAATTTTTAGACTGGCCCCAAAACGTAAGTTTGGATTTAATTTAATCCTGGCAAAAATATTTCTTCTTATTTCAGTCTTTTTTCTTGACTTTTCATGCATTTTTACTATTTTGTCCATTCTTCTTAACTTTTTGTGTACATGTCTAATTTTAATAACATTTATATTTTTAGAATCAACTCCTGACCCATATTATTTTGGACAAAAAAACTCTTGACTATGTGAACTGGTTATAAGAACTGTCAATTCTCATAGATAGTTAACATAATATTTCGGACAAAAATATCCCCGCCAGCTCACATAGCCCAAGTTAACATATTCTTTTAGACAAAAATACTCTTGAACTATGGCTATGAGAATTGAGGCTATAAGAGCTATATTTTTAGAATCAATTCCTGAATTATATTATTTTGGACAAAAATACTCTTAGCTATGTGAACTGGCTATGAGAACTGTCAAGTCTCATAGTCAATTCTATGAGAACTGCTCAGTTCTCATAGCGAACTGACTATGTGAACTGAGTTATGAAAATTGACTATGTGAACTGTCAATTCCCATAGTCAGTTTTATGAGAACTGACAGTTTTCATAATCAGTTCTATGAGAATTGGGTATGAGAAGTGACTGTTTTCATAAAGAACTAGATTTGTGAATTGACTATGTGAACTGGACTATATGAACTGAAAAATACATAATTCACATAATCTTACAACACACTAAAATACACAATTTTCATAAAAAATATATAGTTCTCATAGAAAATATACAATTTTAATAGACAGACAATTCTCATAGATAATACACAGTTCTTATAAAAAATACGCAGTTCTCATAGAAAAATATATAGTTCTCGTAAAAAAAATACACAGTTCTCAGAAAAAATACACACATGGACAAAAATTGAATAAAAAAAATAATATCAAATATAATTATAAATGTTCTCACCGCCATGTCTTAAAAAAGTAATCAAAGTAAAAAAGTAATAGTTCACATAGAAAATAAATTGATTTAGAATTAAATTTTTAACTGTCAAATCTCATAGTCGGTTCTCATAAAGAGCTGACTATGTGAACTGAGTTATGAGAACTGGTATGTGAACTGTCAATTCTCATAGAGAACTAGCTTTGTGAACTGGATTATATGAACTAGTTATGTGAACTAGTTGTCATAGACAATACATAATTCTTATAAAAAAAAATACACAATTCTGTAGAAAATACACAGTCCTAGTAGGAAAATACACAATTCTCATAGAAAATATACAGTTCTTATGAAAAAAATATATACTCATAAAAAAAATATACAATTTTCATAGAAAATACACAAACAAAAATTGAAAAAAAAATCAAAATCTAATATAATTGTATATATTCGAATAAAGTTATATAGAGGTATCTGTATATCTATATCTACAAGTACTAACCATCTCATTGAGAATGAATGAATCGTGGAGGATGCAAATGGGAGTACAAAATTATTACAAGTACTCAATCAAGAAAACATACAAGGATAATTTTCTCCCCAACTAAGCAGATTCCAATTTCCAATCCACATGATGAAAGTCACAACCAAACAAATGTTGCTGATCCCAAGCTTCTTCGACAACCGACAGAGTAAAGCAACAGCATCTACTCCGACCATAGTTGTGAATACCGTTCCGTACCGGCCGGTATGTACCGGTTTGATAGAAAAACGGTACCGTAACCCTTTAATACCGTTTCGGCTCCAATACCGGACCTTACCGGACAATACCGGACCTTACCGGACAATACCGGCCGGGATGAAGTTACCGGCGATTTCGGCCGGTATTTTGCAAAACAGAACAGCAGTGGAGAAAATGGAGAAATAGAAGGGAAAAAGAGAAAAGAGGAGATCGGAAAAAAAAAAGTGGTTCCTCGTGGTCTTCTCCAGCTTATCCTAGGATCGACCGTGGCTGAAAGTGATCGGAAAAAAAAGTGGCTCCTCGTCGTTGATGAATCGTCTCTGCGTTTTTTGTTTCTATTTTCATGGTGGTCGTTCTCGACTTGGGAAGACGAGGACAATACTGTGTAAAGTTAAAAAGTAAAACCCTATTGAAGGATTCTTTATCTGTGGGCACAAGCCGCACAACTTAATTTTTGTTCCAGCAGTAATATGACACCTGTCCTTAGTATACTTCTTTGACCTTCAAATTTGTCTTTTCTTTTCATGTGTGCCACACTTGATTTTACCCTTTACTCTTTACCTCTTGATATGCAATACAGCTGGGACCCGTGAACACATTAAAAAAAAAGGAAAAGCCTTATGATAAAACGTACAGAGCACTGGAGTCGTAAAAAAAAGAAGTCTTTTTCTATTACTTAAAATTACTATTTTATTTTATTTGTCAAACAGGACTTCAAATTCAAGACTCATCAATTATGAGCTACTTTTTGTTTTATTTTCTAGGAATCAATTTGTTTTCAATTAGATTCATTTTAGTATTATCGAAAATATTTTAAGACTATCTTATTATCAATTTATTCGACTTCATTCTATATTTATGTCCCGTAATTAACTCATAATGTGTTTGGTAAAAAAAAAGAAAAGAAAATGAATATTTATTATAGAATGAATTGCATAGTATGGGAGATTTTTTTGAGTTATAATCATATATAATTGTAGTTGCGGTAAATCCGAAACGGTACCCGGTATTTGACCGGTACCGGTACGTAGCGTACCAGTAGAAAAACCGGTACCTTGACCGAAACGGTATTCAAAACATTGACTCCAACCCCTTCTCCTTCGATGTGTAGGACCCCTTCGAGACGAGCTCTTTCGCAATAACTCGTTGTTTGTAACAACTCACGTGGACTAGAAGGAGATCTCTGGTTAGGAATTAATTTAGGTGAGGCCTTGCTTAATTTTCTTATGTGGATCAGTAGTTTGTTTCTTTATTGTGTAGATCTGGTGGAGACTTGATTGTTGCTGCCATTTGAGTTATTAACTGGTTGTTTTGTTGTGACGGAGGAGGATCTGCCGTGGTGGCGGCGATGCAACGGTGGTATTTTCGGAGAGGAGACAAAGACGATGGCCAGAGCTGCTCCGGAGCTGGAGGGGGGGAGGGTGTTATCGTCTATTGAGATTTGGGGCAAAAGCAGTTTTATTTTGTTTTTTCACATTTGGGGCAAAAACGTCAATTAAGCAACATAATTGAGCCATCTAACTTCGGTAAAATATATTAGGGTTGGAATCAAATCAAACCTAAAAAGAGGACTGGCCTCTAATTTACTATTTCCTTGTGCCTATCTGATGGTAAATCACGTTCAAGATCTAACTTTGAAGAGAAACCAAGACCCAACAGTGATGTTATGGGTAGTGAAATCAAGGTTGTGTTCTCTTGGTTGCTTTGAAATAAGAGACGGACCTGGCTTTGAGCCAATGTCTTATGTATTGTAGAATACAACAATGAACTGTCTTTGAATCACCCATCCTTCCAATTCCAAAAGCGTAATTCTTCACATATGTAACATTTGTGGATGTGTGTATCGCTTATTTCTCCACATGTACAGACACAAAAAATTGTTTGGGTATCTAGGCGTCTGAGTTAATTTGGATTTGGGTTTTTGGAGAAATTTTTGAATTAGTCTCTTTTTTCTTTTTCTTTTCTAGGGCGAAGTACGGATTACTTTCTTGTGATTGGACCGTTTTACAGATGACCTTCATGTGATTTATTAATGATCAATTCGCCTCCTCATGATTTGGGAATAAAGTGTTTCTGTTACTTTTTCCGTCCAAATTAACAGTTTTTGTGTTACACGCCCTTGTATCCCGTCCGTGCTAGAGAAAACAAAACTTTTTCTTCAAAATTTGTGTGGTAAAAGACAACAATGTCCTCATTGCTCATCTTCTTCCCAAAACCCTCCAAATCCCTAGAAAATATCCACCCTGAAACAACCATCCACCAAAGGAAATCCAAACGGACTAAATTTTGTCGATCGATCCCCTCGTGCTGCACCTCATCATGAATTCCGACAGCCCCTCCTTTCCTTTTTCCAATATCCAGCGGCATCCCCCCCCTCTCTCTCTCTCTCTCTCTCTGTCTCTCTGTCTCTCTCTCACTCAGAACTCTTAGAGATCTCATCTCAGAACCGATGGCGGCAAAGGTATCCGACAGAAAAGGTCCGACGACAGAGGCATCCGACGCCGGTGATGATGGAAGCGGCGTAGCTCAGTCAGAGGGACTGATGAAACTTATTTGGCACAACAATTGATTTACGGGGCGGTTCAATGGATAACTATTTAGATACTTAAAATACACCTCATAGTTTTCGATCAAATTTTAATAATCCGAGCCGCTCAATATGATCAGAACGTAATTTTTAAGAGTACCCGCAAAAAATCAGCAAAAAAAGGAGACCGAAAAGGGTTTGATCTGAGCTTTTAGCTTAGATTTAATGAACGGTTCAATTAAAAACTGCTTAAAACAAGCACTTCCCGATTTTTTTTTTTGGCTAATTTCTCGCGGACACCTTTAAAATCATATTATGCACACACTGAACAGTTCGGATCATAAAAATTTGATCGGGAACTATGTAATTGAGATTTGAAGTGTTTTTTTAAGTGTCTAAATAGTTGTCCATTGAACCGCCCCGATTTATATATACACTAGTGTTTACTCGTGCCTACGGCACTACTCACCCCGATTGGAATTGAAATTATCATTTGAATCTTGATAGTGGCTCAAAACATTATTTCAATTTTTAGATAGCTATAAAAATTTTAGAAAAGATAAAGAAAAATAGAGAAAATGATAACCAAAACCAAAAAAGTACTACGTATCAAAGAAAAAGTGAGAGTATGTTACCAAGGACAGTGGATTCCGGATTCTGAGTGACTCACCGGCAAGGGCGATGACTGTTTGTAGCCGGACAATCAGAGGAGAGGTTTTGAAGAGAGAGAGAGAGAGAGAGAGAGAGAGAGAGAGAATGATGGGTAACTTCATCTTTTACACTTTGCAATTTGGAGGTCAGTGGTAAAAAAATATTCATGGCAGTTCATGTGTGTCCAAGCCCAGGCAGGTAAACCCCCAATCTAGATCATTTCCTCATATTGGGGCAATTCATTTTGTTGGTTTTTTCTGCCTTTATTTTTTGGGTACGTGGTTGGTATACATGCTTATGCATTCGCGTTGTAGCTACTTAAAAGAGTTGGGTTTAGCATTCAGATTTTGAATACATATTGGGGCATAACAAAATGGAAAAGAGGAGCAACCCAAAGGTTTTCCAAGAGCCCAAAAAACCCCTTGGGTGGAGAAGCAGAAAAACGACCCCAATCTCTACCAAAACATATGGCATCAATGTCTTCCCGTGTTTCTGGCTCTTGGACTGCTAAGGAGAACAAAGCCTTTGAAAAGGCCCTCGCTGTGTATGATAGAGATACCCCTGGCCGTTGGCAGAATATTGCCAAGGCCGTGGGAGGAAAAACTGCAGAGGAAGTGAAGAGGCAATTTCACAAACACGTTGTAGGCAATAGGTTTTTTCTGCCCTTTTTTTTTTTGTAGCACAATTAAAAATACACAAAACCTAGTCACATGCATTTTATGCATTTTCACAAACACATTGTAGGCATTCTCCTGAACATGCATTTAATTTTTCAGTCCCACAGACAAACATACCTTCTCAAAAGCAGAGAGGGAAGAGGGCCAAGAGGGATTTTTAGTGATGGTGTTCTGATGGTTGTGCGCTACGGGGTTGCTGTGTCCAGGTTTGTTCCATTGCTAGGCGAGGCTACGGGGTTGCTGTGTCCAGGTTTGTTCCATTGCTAGGCGAGGCAGGGGGCCAGCGGGGGTGCGTCCGTGAGTCGGACCTGTTGAGAAGACGAAGTACGGTGAAGGAAAAGATGAAGCTTCCGGTTTGGGATTTAGAACGTTTGTGGGTTTGAGATGTGTAAGGAAAAGACGAAGTACGGTGATGTAATTTAGCTTAAAACTCTGAGCTCTTTAATGAAATGAGGAGAATGCCTCTTAGCCCTTGGATCAAACAAATCCAGACCATTCCAACAACTTGTCTCCCCACCCTTCTGTTTTATTATATAGATATGTACATTTGTATATGTAAGTGACCATATATATGCAGCAACTAAATCTTAATCTTTTCGTTTTAATAGAAGTCAATCTCAAATTGGGATTCTCAGGTTTCCTGGGATTATTGGATTTAAGTTAAGGGCTGTATTAGGTTTTAATTGTGTTAGGTTGATAGTTTTTAAAGATGAGCAAAAATTTGAGTTTTGCTTTGAAATACTTTTTTCCAGAAAAGTTAGAAGAAATATTGAAATACAAATATAGAAAACATTAAGCAAAAAATTTGTATATGTGCGTTTGAAAAATTGTACTAGATTCTTTTCAACAGTTGTATTAAATAAGGATTATAGAAAATTTTTGGTCAAAATTAAACTAACATCTTATTAATTCACTTGGAAGAATAAAACTTAGTAAAAAATTATTAACTAATTAGTAATTACTATATATACAAACCCTTGTATGTATATACACGTGGTCTGTGGAGAGAGAGATAAGAGAAGGTAGATTGAACTTTTGAAGCAAATGGAGGGATCACAGACCCAAGGAAAAAAGCATACAAGGGCATTAAAGTAATTTGGTATTTTTCATTAACAGAGTTAGAGTTACAAAAAACCTCCAAAACCATGAGGGAGCAAATTGGCGATTAGTAAATCTCGGGAAAGTCATGTGCCAAACAACCAAATACTAATAGGAAGGTAATCCATACTTTATCCTCTTTTCTATAAGTATTTTGCAAATCCTAGACGTAAATAGCCTTGCATTGATTGTTTTGATTTGTAGCACAAGTTTATTGCCCATGGAAAAATATCTCGTGGTCCAACCAATATAACCATACATTGCTACAGTCACTTTCGTAGGGAAAAAATTCTGGACTAACCAAACAGATTCTATGGTCTTCAAAACCAAACAGATTCTATGGGGTCTACTTACAAGAACAAGATATTTTGGCAAACTAGTAGGTGTAGATCGAACGACTGTAGAATTCATGGTCCATTCTCTCTCTCTCTCTCTCTCAAATGAATGCACGGTGCATGCCTTGTTCTTTGTATCCAGATATAAGTGCATCATGGTTCAATCTAAGCTTCAAATCCAACATGTATGATGTCTCTCTCTCTCTCTCTCTCTCTCTCTCTCTCTGATTTCAGGAGCTTCCATTCCAACAAAGTACGCAGGAAAATATGATAAGCTTGTTGTCTGTAATTACTTGTAGCATTCACCATAATGCTTGTGCCTACTGCCATCTGCAAGGGAAAATTCCATCAAAAAGTTGGAAATTGCTCTCAGTTTGTAGATCAAAGAAGACATGGAGATGTCTATCAAAATTGGGAGAGGAGCCTCCCAATATGTCCAAGAAAAAGGGTACTATTGGTGGTGCAGTCGCTCTGATTATCGGGACTAGTATTGGTTCTGGGATACTTGCTCTCCCACAGAAAACTTCCCCCGCGGTAACTTTTCCTCGTCTCTTTCTCTAGCTCTCTGTCCATATATATTTGATTGGCCGAAGTATTACTCCTTCTGACCCAATTTGTTCTTCCATTTTCAATGTTTTTGTCATTTTTCAATCGATAATATTGGGACGAGTATTAATTGGTTCTAGGATCGATGTACGTAGTGACCCTCTTGGATATGGAATTCCCTCCATTAATTAATTGTTGACTTCAAACGTCGGAAATTGAAATTATAACCCGACGAGATTCATAAATCGTAATCCAATTTGAAGCCTAATTAATACTCTTTACCTGTAGCTAATCCAGCCAATCAAACAGACTATCGATATGTGCCTACAATGGGGTTATTTTCGCATTGACGTCCTGCATGAACCAAAACATAGTACTATAAACTAGGAATGACGACCGAAACAACTTTAGGCCACTTGTGGATGACCTTATCTAGGAACAAATATTAGGTTTAACGGTCACTAACCAAAAAAAAATTATTAGGTTTAATGGTGACACCGTGTCACCAATTTATTCAAAACCAAGAATAGAATTGATCAGGGCATGTGCAGCCTCTAACTAACCCAGTCGACCCGGGAACCATGCCGAGTGGGTTCAGAGCGGCCAATCCGACCGTTCATTTCAGCATGGACAACTTGGATCAAATTTGAGCGCATACACATCTGAACCTTCTATTGTTCGGTTATATAAGATCTGAGCCATCGATTGCCAAGATAAGTGAACGGATTGGCCACTCTACACCGCTTTGCAAGGCCGCTCTACAACACTTTGAGGACGTTGCTTGGCAGCATCAATCCCCCATTCCGTAACACTGAGACAAAGAAATCTGACACTACATTCTACAGTAATGAGATACGTGTTTGGGAAGGGGATGCTGCCAAGCAGTACTAACCCAACTATGTATGTCACTAGCATCATGGCCAGAGATTCCTACCTGTGGCTGAACAATCCAACACATGCGACTTAGTTGTGCAAAACAAGACGTCTTCTACCCTTTTTTTAAGAATCTAACACACCTTCATTTTCTTTCTTTTGAACTATTTTTTCAAGAACCCTATTAGAAAAAGCGTTTTAGTATTCACATTATCTTAAAGTAGTGTTTATATCCGTTTTTGACACCAAACCATAAGCCAACACTGGAGGGCCATTTATTTAACTATTAACTAAATTGGGCCGACATTTATGAGTATCTCAGGGTAAAAATTAATGGGCCATATTAATTGGTGATTTAGAACAAGGTCCGATTAACAAAAATCCAATTGAAGCAATATGCACCGAATATTTTTCCATAGATTTGAATTATTTGGAGAAGTTATTGTCCACCTGGCATGTGTTGCTTGCATGTTGCTTGGGATCCCTTAAAATTATGGCAAAAAGCAAAAAAACAAATGTACTAAAGACGGAAAAAATCCCACTCCCCTTAATTCCTGTCATCCAAATTATTTACATCTCTTCCACAATGCAGGGGTTACTTCCAAGTTCAATAACCATGACAATATGCTGGGCTTTCCTTGTAATCGAAGCACTTTTGCTAGTAGAAATCAACGTCGGGCTTCTAAGAAAGAAGAAAAGGACAGTACTAGAAGAAGAGGATGATCAGTTGGAGGTAATCTCCCTCAGAACCATGGCCCAAGAGACACTAGGAGAGTGGGGTGGAACTCTTGCTACTGTGACCTATGTTTTCTTGGGCTACACTTCCTTGGTTGCATATAGTTCCAAGTCCGGAGAGATCATTTATCATCTTATCAATCTTCCAGAGTCGTTTTCGGGCTTCTTCTTCACTGTCCTATTTACTGTTCTGGTTTCAGTTGGAGGGACTCGAGCCACTGACCGAGTCAACCAGTGGCTCACGCTTTCCATGATAGGTACGTACCAAATTCTTCTGTGCGCTTTAGGGTAAATGTTTAATGTTCTATTTTTTCGGGTAAATGTTAATGTTCGGTTTATGTTACATGCACATGTCTTCGTGTTTGTTTGAAATACCCAGACGGTTTTGAATCTCGCAACATTGCCATTTCCTAGGCTCATGGAGTTGGAGATTGAAGCTGTAGAATACTATGCGAGAAGTGAATATGTTCTGTTCTTTTAGTAGACGACCAAGGCATGAATTCACATTTTATGAACAACTGATATTGAACAGGTTTGCTAGTTGCAATTGAGGTTCTAGCCGTTGTGTTTGGAGGGTGGTCAGGACTGGAGGGAGGCGGTGACTGGGGAAAAGTTCCACCTACGATTCCTGTGATCATATTTTCTTTGGTCAATCATGATCTAGCTCCTGGTAAAAATAAAAAAAAGATTCGTCATATTTTGATTTTCTGTTTGTCAAGTAATGTTAATTTTTATCAATGAATTGAGTCGGCTAATTTTATCAACTGATGCTCGAAATTGTTTTGATTTTATGGTAAGCGATTTCTTGCAGTTCTATGTGCTTATTTGGAAGGTGATTTGCGAAGGATAAGGGCTTCAGTTTTGCTTGGTAGTGTGGTGCCATTGCTAGCATTGCTTGTTTGGGATGCAATTGCACTTAGCCTATCATCTCTATCTGATCACCAAGTTGCTGATCCTGTGGAATTGTTGATCATGAGGTAACTTCAACCTTTCCAACTTATCAAAAAAAAAACTTCAACCTTTCCAAAACATAGTTAACTTGTTAGGCTCTAACGCAGCTCAAGCAATGGAGGATTACTCTACAAAAGCACCAAAGTACTTGAGCTGGTTCATGATCGACTTCTCTTCTGAAATCAACTAGAATGATAATTGTTTCTAGCATAGAATAGAAAAGTTGCCAAACCCTAAATTCATGACACTAATCCAGTGGGAGATGGAGCGGGGTTTCGTTCATGGTAGAGGCCTTCTCTCTCCTGGCAGTTGGGACATCAATGATAGGCACTCTCCTAGGATTTTCAGAGTTCTTCAAGGAGCAACTTAATAATATTTCACTGAATTCTCCTTCAACGCAGGTATTTTCTCACCTTTCCATCTCTAAGTAAGTGATCGATTGGGTTTTATTTTAAGGATTTTTTTAGTTATAACTTTTCTGGCATTTCTTGTTCTGTTTTTAAAGCACTATTAATTGTGACAGACACCAGACCATCTATTCGCGTTACAAAAATGGTGGGGAAGAAATAAAGTTAGCTTCACTGCGACGGCCATGGTCATTGCTCCACCACTCTTCGTATCAACAGTAGTTCCGGATGCATTTTCTGCTGCGACTGACTTTGCTGTAAGTTTATTTTTTGCGTATGTACGCATGAGTTTTTATCATGGTGGGTGTGTGAGATCGTGGGTAGAACACAACTACTTTTGATTTGGAAATACTTGAATTTTTTTTGGTTTTCTTCATTAATCTTTTTCTTTTAAATTTTTCATGTTTTCAGAAAACAAAAGCTAAGAAAAGCGCAAAAACACTTTTAATCTCCATTTTGTTTTCATTATTTCGTGAAAAGAGTTACAAAATTTTGAAAACATCTCTTTTGGTGCTTCTTGAAAAATGGAATTAATATGCTTCAAAAAAAATAAAAAATTGCCAACTAGTATTAATGTGTATTTCAAAAGTAATACGAGAAAATGGATACACGAAGAAGGAAAACAGGGCAAAAGCCGAAAAGGAACAACGAGACACAGAAGCTCCTTTCTGATGTTATTTCGAAGATACTACAAGCCATGAAGGAAAATGTGAAACAGGGTGGCTATTGTATGACAATGTTATATGGAGTTCTTCCACCGGCAATGGCCTGGGCAGCCATGACTAACGGAGAAAATGATGAGAAGAAAACAGACCAGAAGGCGATATCAACTACAAGGCCTGCACTCCTCGGGGTAGGGCTATTCGCGTGTGGGATCATTTTGGAGCAAATCTTTCACGATCTCTCAATGTTGCATTTCTAAGGTAGTTCAGATGGAGCATGACTACTTTTATGTTATTGTTTCTTTTTTTGGTGGAATCTGGAATGTGGCAAGATTCGAACCCCTGATTTGCTAACAGTTGTGGAGGGCTATTTTATAGAGAGAAATAGAATGAGTAATGCATTGCACTAGCATAAGATATCGAATTCACGTGAATTTTCCCTGTCAATACCTTTAGAAGAATCAACCGTTTGTGTATGTATGTGTGTAAATATACAGAAATCTTCAAGTAAGTATCTTAAGGTGAGGACCTTATATGCGGACCTCCCCATTTCGCCCCTTTTCCGATTGATTTCGATAATCTAAGCCTCTCAATGTGATCTGAATGTGATTTTAAGGTTACCCGTGAGAAATCGTCAAAAAAAATGACCGAAAAGGGCTTGATTTGAGCAGTTTTTTTTGAACCGTTTAATAAAAAATTGTTTGAAACTATTCGGATGAAGCCATTTCCGGTTATTTTTTTTGACGATTTCTTCCAGAGACCCTTAAAATCATGTTCTGATCACATTGAACGGCTTGAATCATTGAAATTCGATCGGGATCTATGAGGCCCTTATAAGCTGGTCCTTATAGGAAAGGAACTCATATATGTCATACAGAGCAGTGTATGGATCTGGAATGAGCATGCATGCCCTCGCTAAACCCTAAAGATGATTAAAGAGTAACGAGCCAATAATAATTCAGACGTTTGGAGTACCACTAAGTGGTGCTATCAGAACACCCAATAATTTTCCAGAAAAGGGACAAAAAAGATGAATGAAGACCAAACCATGGAATAAGAAAACGCAGCACCAAAAACTTGGCTCAGTTTCAAGCACAACTTTGTCTTCTACAGTAGTTGAAAAAACAATCAAATGGGGAAAGCACTAAAACCGACGTCCCGAGAAAATGGAACCAGTGGCGACTCCGAAAATTCTTGGAGATAGGTCATATACAAATACGTATAATATCATAGAAAAAACCACTTACCATCTATAATTTATAGAAAAAATAAAGTTTCAAATATTGTCATTGTGTGTACGATCAATTAAGATTGGTCCCAATTGGAAGAAGATAGAAGCAATGGTGGGGACAAGCAAGAGGAAGAGAGATATACACAGTTATGTAGCCGAAGTACAAAACTCACCAGTTCAGAGGTGATTGTTTTTGTGAAGTTGGAAAATTCGTCATGGGAGAGAGGTTTTGCCTTAACACTGGCACGGTATTTGTTTCGACTAATCTTTGAGCAACAATGTCCAGTGCTTTGTGTAGAGAGCCCTTAGGCTGTGTAATGGACCAAATATGACAGGTTCAGTCACGGCCACTACGATCGGCAGAAGGCTGGGTTTAGCCCCAAGTCCTGCTCAAAACTAACGAACCTTTGAATCGGCTTATAGGTTCAGCCGTACGATTCAGCATCGTTAGAGCTCGGATTGACAATTGAGGGCTGTTAGCTCATCTCATGTATGGATCAATCTTCCTCCGTTCGGCTACGTAACTCGGCTAGGAGGCTGGGCCTCGGTCTCTTGCCCATGCGCATATAACCACCTTATCCAGAGTGACAGGGATGATGTCACTTAAAGCAGTTATGGGGTGACAGCCGGAGCTCATGAGCAGCTACTGCCTAGTCCATGATGTCAGGAGTGAGTCGTGACATAGCTGAAGGCACTAAGCAGCTTGGCACATGCCCGTACTTGAAGAGCAAGTCAGGACACTATATAAAGGAAATGATGCAACCCTAAGAGGTCTCTTCCACCCACAAACCCTAGAACTTTCCTTTCTTTGTTACGCACTTTCTGATTTGCTCGTCAGAGGGTTATCCCGGTAGCCGGCTGGCACGATCTTTTAGTCGTGCTTACTTGTGCAGGTCAGGCAAGGAAACTAGGTGCGAGCCACAGCTGAACCAGAGGCATGAGAGGTTACCTAACCCAGATCTAGAGCCCCACACTTTGTGTGTTTAAGTGCACGAATATGTATGTGGTTTAAGACTTCCAGTTCAGCAATTTTAACTTTTCGTTCTCCTACACAAATCTGTTATTCTGCTTTCGTTGACATTTGGAGCTCCGGCAGAAATTGCAGTTTAACCAAGTTCAACACAACCCTATGAGAAACCATCTGGTGAGATGGTTTGCTCATATCCCCCTCCATGGAGACCAAGCTTCGAGTCCCACGAGGGGCAGGGTTTAGGGTTTGGGGTTTTAGGGCTATGGATAGTCTATGGACTCCCTCGTTGACTAACTTCCCACTAACCCCTGCTAACTATAAAATATGGCCAAAAAAAAAAAAAAAATTACACAAACCTAAGCTAATTAAGAGAAGCAAAATTGAAGCATAAGTTTGAGAGCCCATAATCTGTTGGCATTTGTAATTTCCTTCTAATGATGAATACCAATGCAATGTCTGTTCACACTGAGAAGAAAGTTCCTAAAAGCGGCACCACTGCCATGTTCTTATTGGGGTTGACCAACTTTTATTGTATCATCCTATTGAAACTTCCAAGGGGAAATAAGCAGTCAAAATTTGTAAATAAAGCAATGAAACAAGAAGAGGTGTGTTAAAAAGGCATGAAATTTGCAACCCCGACCTCATCCCAACTCAGTCTTTCATCTATGTGAGGAACATTTTTAGGGTTTCTTATCTAAAATAGAACAAAAATGATAGTATATATGATGTTAAAACCTCACAATTCGTCCTTTACATCTTCACCGCTGCTCTTTTGGGTCTGAATGTCTTCAGAGTCCTTAGGTTTCTGTGTTTCAGCTGGTTTTTGGAGCTTGAAAGGAATCGAAGCATGCTTCTTCAGGAACTTGTAGAATGCCACCACTGTACGGTCAGTATCAACGGTGATCTGCAAAACAATAACACAAAACAAGGCAACATTGGAAAAGTAGTCACTATAAGATACGCTGATACTTGAAAAAGAAAATCAGCAACCGAAAATTTTTGTATCAGAAAGAAATAAAATTTCACTAACCGGGTCAAAGCTCTTATTGCCAGCTGGGAAGAAAAGAAGGGTCGGAAATCCATCAGGCTGTAAAAGCAAAGCAAACAAAATTACTAAAATCCTTTCTACTTTTCCCCTTTAAAAAAAAACTGCTGACATAAAAAAATCTCCCTTATCAGGATTTCCATATTGTAACAGAAATTTTATTATCAGTGACAGGAATTACCTTCAAATGCTAATGGTCAGCATGTCACTTAAAATGGCGTAGAAATTAAACAACTTTAAAGTAACAAAATATACAGAACTAGTTGGATAGAATGCAACTCCAAACGAAATCGAGAATCGCAAAACATCCCAAAGGAAATTCCTCTGCCATTCCCAATCGGCACAGTTCAGTCAAACCCAAAAGTCAATCAGCAAGTCGAATTTCAAGTTCAAGTGGCAGCAAGCATTTTAGGGAGAAGTGATAATGAATCAAGCCAACTACTGAATCACCTTAGAGGGCGTTCCGCTTTTATAAAAAGTCGGTTTTTGAAAAAGAAGGTAAATTTTAAGGTCAAAAATCATGTGTTTACGTAAATAATTTCCGTACTAATATGGATCTTGTTTGATAGATCTCATTGAGATCTTTTAAACGGTGCAAAAAAAATTAAAAAATTATTTTTTATTTTCGTTATATTTGAGTTTGAAATTACCCTCTTTTTAAAAAAGAAGGTTTTTAGAAAAAGTGGAACGGAGTCTTAGTCAGCCTATCTTTCTATGTATGGGAAAATAATCAGAAAGTAAAACAAATTAATGCCACAACTGGGAAAGAAAGTGATATTCATTAATGAACAAAAAATAAAACTGTACCGTCGCCCTGGGGTGCTCATTTGTGACCCCATCCATCTTGGCAATAACAAGCGAGTCGATGCCCCTCAAATGTTTTCCAAGCTTGTTGTATATTGGCTCCAGTGCTTGGCAGTGCCCGCACCAAGGAGCATATATCTGATTTAAGAACCAGAAATCAATAGTCATAACCGGCAATCAAAATAAACCCCAACAGTCGCTGATTTCATTTAGATGAAAAATATACCTCAAGAAGAACATCCTTCGACTCATCAAGAACAATTTCATCGAAGTTATTACCTACCACTATTTTTACATCCCCGTCATTCTGCATCAACCATTACATATAGAAAATATGACAAGAAGCTTGAGAATGCAAATCAAATGCCAGTAAGATTTAAGTCCAATGACTCACTGTCTCTGGAATTGGATCCGACTTATAGAAAGGCTTAAGCTTGTCTTCCAGAAAATCTTCCGCAAATGACTACAGCATGACAAGGATAACATATCATGAAGACCATGTTTACAAAATGAAAATTCAAGGCAGTTGAAGCAAACTATCAATAAGTTAGTTCCTCACCCACTCATCCCACAGAAATTAAGAACTGCACATACAAACCTTAATGCTGCGTAAGGTTAAATCTCCATCTAATACAAACTTCCTGCTATCATCGTTTCCTGTATATGCTACAACCTGCATATAAACGGACAAAACACCAAAACTGATGTTTATTTTTGTATTACGAAAATACAATTAACAAGGATGCACAAATACTTGTGATTTAAAGGAGAAGTAAGAGTGGGAAAACTCACTCTTGGAGCATCTCCAGAAACACCAAAGTACTCTGAAACTGCTTTCCCATAGTCCTCATTGTCCATTTCCACGTAGACAAAGATAAGCTTCAAAATAAAATAGAATATAACATTTGTTTTAACAATAATGACATGGATAATCAGTTACTGCGAAAACAGGGTATAACCAACACAAGGAGATCTTAAGATCATATTCACCTTACATGAAGGAGAAATTATGAAGAAAAAGTGAGATACATGAAAGTTCACTTCATTAATGAACAATGAGACACCTGCTAATGTCAGACTCAACGGTAAATTCCACTCTACTAATCTACCATGAGAGGCGAACCTTCCATGCTCCTCACTTTTATATGATAAAAGATAAATAGGTACCTGGCTTTTTTATGAGAATTTTAAATCTCAAAAACAGGAGACAAAATTGAGAACCTGTAATATGCTTTGAGAATAATGGAACTTAACAATGAGGACAACTTTAGTCCAAAAAAGTACAAAGACATTTGAGAACAATGACATTTGACAACTTCAGTCTCATGGGGCTTTCTGTCTGAAATGATGGTTGCTAGGCAGTTCCCAACTCAATTCATAAAATGGATCATGTACTGTCTTAAATGCTTGGTTTTTAGTAGCCTTAAATGGGGATCTTGAAGGCTTTTTCAAAGGCGAAAGAGGGTTAAGGCAAGGTGATCCGATCTCACCTTATCTTTTTCCAATAGTTATGGAAGGTTTCTACTCTATCTTGCACACTAAGGCTAAAACTCGCCCTTTTATCTTCCAACCTGAGTGTAAAGAAATATAGATTCACCATCTAGCTTTTGCAGATGATTTGTTTGACCTTTGTGGGGCTGATCAGGGGTCTTTCACTACAGTCAAAGCTGCCTTGGATGATTTCTATTCCTTTTCTGGCCACAGTCCCAACCTCCATAAGAGTGCTGTCTTTTATTCTGGTGTGAGCAATGATCTTAAAGTGGCGTCGTAAGCTATTCTCCCAATTCCCCAGAGCAGCCTTCCTGTCAGGTATTTAGGGGTTCCTCTCATCACTTCCAGACTTTCCTCCTCTGATTGTGTTCAACTCAAAGCCAAAATCTTGCAAAGGATCAACAGCTGGACAACAAAGCTGTTGTCCTTTGGGGGTCGATTTCAATTAATCAGTTCTGTGTTATGGAGCATGCAAGTGGTGTTCGATTTTCATCCACCCCCAAAAGTTGTTAAAGGAATTTGAGCGTTTGCTTAGGGCCTTTTTGTGGACAGGAGTTCAACTAAGGCAGGCTGGGGCAAAAATTAAGTGGGAATGGGTTTGCACTCCAAAAGGTGAAGGTGGTTTGGGTTTCAAGCCTCTCAGAGTCTGGAATAAAGCAACCATGATCTATGTAGCACGGACACAAATACAGACTTGGACACGGATACGAACATAGACACGGGACACGGGATTTCTTAAAAAATGGGGAAACGGACATGGTAGGGGACACGGCAAAAATTAATTAATAAATAATATTTCTTGTATACTAGGAAAAATATAATTAGGTGTATAAACTTGAAGCTTCAATATTTATAAGCAAGCATCATATATACATCGTACAACAAAATATTTATTCTAAAATATTGAAGGCAGTTACACATTTAACCCCCAAAGTTTTAAAAAAAATTGCATATTTAACTCTTGCCGTGTCCCCATACATGTCCCTCCCTGCCGTGTCCCCCCAAAAAAATTAAGTAAATTTATTGGACACACCAAGTGGCGTGTCCCATACGTATTTTGCCCTTAGTAGCAAGATTCTTCTAAAATGGGTGCGCTCCCAAGACGGGAGCGCGAATCGGCGCTCCCAAGATGGGAGCTTGGGAGGAGCTCGCTCCCCTTAAGACGGGAGCTCACTCCCAACTAACATGGGAGCTTATTGGGTGGTTAAGGCAACTATTCTCTTATTCTTAAGGGAGGTATGCCATTGTGGAAATAAAAATATGAAAATCTTATCACTCAAGAAGTTTGGCAAATTGAAAATATCTAACTTCCTATAAGTATCCTTTAAGATCATGAAAATTCTCATAAGTAATCACTTTTCCTTCAATGGTTAAGTATTTAAAGATACTTTATATCCGTATTTATATGAAATCTATATACGCTTCTTAGGCGCTCCCAACCTTAGGAGCTTCTAGGTGCCTCCGCTCCCGCGCTCCCGCTCCCGCTTCGTGCTACTAAGATTTTGCCGTGTCCTCGTGATGGACACAGGGACATGCCGGCCTTTAGGAGTGTCAGTGCTACATAGACCATGATTAGGCACTTGTGGGCTTTGAGCAAGAAATCTGACTCTTTATGGTTAGATGGATTCATTCATACATTATAAAAAGAAAGTGTCTTTGGCAGTTGTGTTTGCCCCAAGAGTCAAGATTCTTCTTGGACCATTAGAAAACTTTTTAATCTTAGAGAGGTAGTGCAGCCCCTCATAAAGTATTTGATTGCAAATGGGAACACTACTTTTCTTTGGCTGGATTACTGGCATGATGTAGGACCTCTCTATAAAGTGTTTGGTGAAGGCATAGAATGTGGGCAGCTCTTCTAGCCAAGGTTTCAACTATAATTCAAAATGGAGAGTGGCGCTGGCCTAGAGAAAGAAATAGGGCCATTATGCAAATTATGAGGAGTGCCCCTTCAAACCTCAGGTGGTGTTGATGATTTTGTGATCTGGATTCCTGCCTCAAATGGTACGTTCTCTGTTAAAACTGCTTGGGAGGCTCTTAGAAATCCTCTCCCTAAAGTTCCGTGGGCTCCGATTGTTTGGTTCAAGCAAGGTATTCCTAGATGGACATTTATTATGTGGCTTGTTTGCTGGGGTAGACTTTCGACAAAGGATAGAGTTCTCTCTTGGGGACTGATGGTGGATCCCCTATGTGTTCTATGTTCTAATGTGAATGAGTCCCATAAGCATCTCTTTTTTTATAGTTCTTTCTTAGCCTACATTTAGGGTAAAGTTCTTCATATGTTTGACATTTCTAGAAGTCCAAAAGAGCAAGATATTCAACGCTAATTTACGCTTTTAAAAAAAGGATCAGGGACTCTTTCCCTTTTGACCTAAAGGACTTATCTGGAATGCAATAGTTCGAATTGACTTGGCCTTCATACTATCAAAGATTATTAAAAAAAAAACTACCTTGGCCACCAGTGGCCTCGTATTCCTTTTCACAAAGTTTGTATTTAGAACCAATTCTTACCATGCAAGTATGCTTGCAGCTTGGACTAATTGTTTTAAGCCATAATGTGACTCCATGGATAATACTACTAACCATGAAAATATGACTCGAAATGATGTAAATAAAAAGCACAATAAAAAAATGGTACTATAACTGCAATGTGACCACTCCTATACTTGGGTTGCCGATGAAAGACATCACTAAATTACTTGTGGACTCAAGAGTAGAGTCCGTCATTTTGCTCTGACATTTCCAAACTACCCAATACAAGAGGAAATTCCTCACTGAATAACAATGTCCCAAGGCATTTTGATAGGCAAGTCTGCTAGTTTGGCTGTTGGTGTTGGGTAAGATTTGATACGTATTCTTCTTCCAGGTTTGAGACAGCGCCATAGGCCCATAGTTATTGCGTGACTTTAAAGACATAGGAGAAACGTACCAAAAAATTCCTTATCAACATGCAACAGAATATGAAAACGTTAAATCCTATAAAAATTACCTTTCCTTTGAAACCTTTTGCTGCCTCTTGGAACGCAGGTAGAAGATTCTCTGAATCGTTGGAAGTAGCAAAAAGCAGAAACTGAAACAGGAAAAATATGTACCTAAATCCAGTGAACAGTTAAGAACACCATATTTAAGATAAGTGACACTAGTATAAGGTAACACCTGCATCTTAATTGGATTTTCAAATATTACTGGAGCAACCTCCCTGGTGAAAGCGGTCACCAAAGGAAGCTTGTTCTCTTTAACAAATTGAGCAATTGCTGATTTGGTGAATTGACCATCTGTACACCCAATTGAAAGAGTAACCAAAATGATTGAGCACCGTAAATTTTAAGAGTCTTCAATCATCACGAGGATGTCGAAACTAACCAAAGTGGCTGATCATTTCAGCCTCCTTCTTCAGCAAGACAAGAGCTGGACGTTTGACTTGGGGGTCAATGTGGAAAAGCTTTGCCACTTCGGGACTAGCAGTTTGATAGAAGCTGAGATCATCTTCCAGTCTTGAAGCAGCAGCCAGCTCGTCAGCTTGTGGACCCTACATATATTGTAAAATGGGGTTCAAGACAAGATACTGAAAGGAGCAATCCAGTGAATAATTCACTTCATAGCATTTGTCAACTTTGGAATTTCAAAGTACAGAATGTTTTGATACAGTACATTATAGAATGAACCCTTTTATGGCTGTTAATTGTTTCCCAATTCCCAAGGCTTTAAAAACATTCAATCAAAACAACCCTATTAGAACAACCTTCAATTTAAAATTGGCTGTTTTGTTAAAGTTGACTAAACGAGTCCATAAGTCAGTTAGTTAACTGATGAGAATTAGATATCAAATTAGAAAAATCTTTTAGTTACCAAAGAAATGCACTTCTAAAGCCCACCTGAAATCAGGATTAATTAGTATACGTGCTCAACAGATAGGCACAGTTAAGTTGGTGACTGCTTACCAAGTGGGAAATAAAAATCTGATGAACAGTTGAAAGCAGGTAAAATCCATTAAAACAGAAGATTAGAAGTGAAAACTATGGAAAGGCATTAGCAATAGTCAATGCAAAATATCAAATTCACAATGTTAGAATTTCTTTTGATTTGGACTCTCAGGCACAGCATGGTCAAGGTGTTTGAGAGCATGCAGAAGAGTGGCAGATTAGTGATAAAGAACTTGTGCAGATTCCAAATGGGTAACTAAGAAACTATATGCTGGTCAATGGAATCACAACTCCGTAACTACAAATAGAAGTCCCAGGTGATATTGAGGAAATACCGCGAGTGAGTCAAGGAAGCCCAAAACTACTTTAGATCCAGCAGTCAGTACTTGCTCTGCTTCCCCTACCGTAGTTAGGTTGTAAATACCAGGTCCTGTCTTCTTCTTCACCCAAGTCACAATACCATCCCTACAAAGTTAACTGTTAAGTTTATGCACAAAAGAAAGCAAAACAAGCTATTATTTGTATTCCACCAAATAGGTGAAAGGAAAGCGACTACTTACTCACAAATCATCAATATTATTCATTGATCCCAATCGATGAATCTCCTCTCCCAAAAGAAAATACTTGACAGAAATTTTTACATAGGGATATTGCCCCCAAACTTTCACAACAAGGGCATAGAAAATTTTAATAACAGGTTTAATTCCTGAGTAAATAAGGGCATGTTTAGATGCAATGAAATAGTTCTCTTGGGCATTTCTTATAAAACTACCATTGAGTTTGGCAGCGTTAACAATATCCAGAAAACAAGCTGGTGATCTAGTCCTTAGAATTCACAATAAAAACATCAAATCTCAACGTCATTCAAAGCATAGAATCCCCGCACTTTGTGATTGATTAGAATTGCACTTTCAATTTCAGCTAGTATCACGAAGACCCTACCAGCTACCAGTGGTCTTCATAACAGTCAATTTTACAATAAAAATTAGACACCCTCTCATTTACCTTATCAATTTCATAAGTTGCTTACTCTAGTAATGCCCTTTGAGGAGGCCTAATGGTGGAATCACCTTCCATGGGCAAATCAACTAGGATCGAGCTCTCACTAAAATTTAGAGAACAAGCAACCACAAGGTGTTGGCTTGGTGACCAAGGCCTAAGACTTAGGGTTCGCTCTCTAGTTTCTCCTAGTTCTCAGGTGCGAAACCTCCTAGTGCAATCAACTCTTATAGGGCTAGTCCATGGGGGCTTTGCTTTGGCTTTAATTTGTCCCACGCTAGTAAACGGTGGGATTGGTCCCCAGAAATTAGTTGAGGTGCACACAAGCTGGCCGGATACTCGGAGTTATTAAAAAAATTAGAGAACAAGCAACCTGTTCTAATACCAACTTAAATTCTCCTTGTTAAAACTGAGTAGATTTTATTTTATTTTTTTTGCTCTGAAAACTAGTTTTGCTAATATGAAATAGCTTAGTGATTTACCAGACAATTATCGCTTGATCATAGCTAGATTGATTAACTTTGTAATTGATCATAGCATTAAGCCACCAGTGATTGATAAATTAAGCAGGCTATTCCACAGCAGCAAAATCTACTCAATTTTTGGAGACGGAATTTTGATTCGATTTGACGCACATTGTTAACTTGGCAGCATTTTTCTACACAAACAAAAAAAATGAGATTTTTTTTTTCGTCCTTTCACCTTTTTCGCATAATCCGTGGATAGCAAGACCAAGGCCTTGTTATTACTAATATCTATAAGAAAGATTTTCAGATTATGATTGTTTTGATTAGTTGTAGATGTGTTTGGTGTAACTTTTCGTAATCTAGAATAGACATTATTACCAAGAAACAGCTATTTGACAGTTTGACCTTAATTATTCTATCCAAGCACTCTTGAATTAAACATTTGTTTGTTAAACGTGTTAAATAAGTTTCTCCAGATTTTAAGGGCTAAGAAACGGGGTCCAAATAAGCTTTGAAAAAACAAGTGATCAATTTATGTTAAACAAATAAGGTAAATAAGTTACTCCAGGTTTTAAGGATTAAGTAACGGGGTCCAAACACAATTCAAAAAACGCAATGCGATGATTAAAAAATAAAAATAAAAAACAAACAAAACGCAATGCACAAATAGAAAAAAATAAGAAGGATACGTACTTGCTCCTCTGACCAGGATAATCCCTGTGAACACCATCGACGAAGAAGTACACAGTAGGAAACCCCTGAATCTCGTACTTCTGCGCCAGCTCAGTCTCCTCGGTGGCGTCCACCTTGGCGAGCACCACCCCCTCCCCCTTCAACTCCGTCGCCGCTGCCGCGTACTCCGGCGCCAGCGCCTGGCAGTGCCCGCACCACGGCGCGTAAAACTCCACCATCACGTACTGATTCCTCTCGATGAACTCGCTGAAGTTGGAGTCCTTCAGCACCACCACGTCCTTCTCGTCAACGGCTGGGATCGAATACGACGACGACCCGTGGTGATCGCCCGAAGAATCGGAGCCCTCGTCGTCTTCGAGATCGTCGTAATTCTCGAAGTCTCTGTGGTCGAAGGGATCTGGATCGGAGGAGGGAACGGCGTCGTCTTCCTCTTCGAGGAAGCTGAGATCCTCGTCGTCGTCGCTGGCAAAAGTGAGGGAGGAGAAGCTGTTGAGTAGTATGAGGAGTGAGAGGGAGAGAACGAGGAGAGCTCTGGCCGCCATCGCGATTGGCGGTTTCAGACAACGGAGAGAGAGAGAGAGAGAGAGAGAGAGAGAGAGAGAGAGAGAGGGATAGAAGAGAATCAATTTGAAAGTAATAACGGGACTACGGGACTGTGGGACTATAGAGACGAGAGAGAGAGAGTTGCGACACCCTCACACTTTGCACGTTGACTGGGATCTAAAGTGCATGCTTGTGACGTGGTTATGTGGGAATGGTGTGGTTTGCGGTTACGAGAAGTGATACCCACTAATAAATTGCCACGTGTAAAGTATGAGTCACCGTAGTGATGGTTGATTGTTTGGAAAGGCTGAGGTCTCGTTTTCACTTAAAAAAACTTTTTCCATCCCTTTCTATTTAATTGTCCATTACAATTTTACGTATATTTTCAACAGTTTATATCTCTCGACATATATTACTAAAAATATATAATATAAATCTTATTTGTTTTATAGATCTCAATTTTTTCTATAAAAAAATTATTTGAAGAACATAATATAAAATATATGTCGAGAGATATAAGCCGTTGAAAATACATGTAAAACCGTAGTGGACAATTAAATAGGGACGGAGAGAGTAACACATTTTACCATCTCGTTTTTAATAATAAAAAAATTTCATTATTTTATCATTTCATTTTCACTAATAAAAAAGTTGTTAACAAATTTTTTTTTTTATTACAATAACTCTATTTCACTACCGAAAATAGCTCCTGAATTTAGAGAACCCAAATCTGATTACATGATTGGAATTTATGATATTTATAATAATCCATTCATAAACAGAATGATAAATTTATGTCGAATTAATTCCAAAATCCTCTCAATCAGTAAGAGTAGGAAAGAAATATTTTCTAAACTTTGAAGTCGAATATTTTCAAAACTTTCCGTTTTAAATATTTTTTCCTAATTTTCTCCACTTGGATTTTGTCATGTGGTTAGACTCTGCTAAGTAAAGGGTGATATGTGTATTTATATAAAATTTAAATGGCTGAATTTAATATCATTCTTCGGGGCGATTCTAGGAACACCTAAAAAAACATCTAAAAAAATACTCAAAAGTTCCCGATAGAATTTTGATGATCCAAGCCACTCAATGTAATCAGAACGTGATTTTAAGGGTACCTGCAAGAAATCAGCAAAAAAAAATGACCGGAAAGGGCTTCATTCGATAGTTTTTTATTGAACGGTTCAATAAAAAATTGCTCAAATCAAGCCCTTCCCGGTATTTTTTTTTGCCGATTTCTGTATGGGGTACCTTTAAAATCACGTTCTGAACACATTGAACAGCTCGGATCATCAAAATTTGATCAGAAACTATGAGATTGAGATTTGAAATGTTTTTTTAAGTGTTCCTGGAACCACCCCGATCTTTCTATTGGGGGAACATGAGGGAAGATGAACTGAATTTCCTTCTCTCTTTTTTTTTTTTTTTAATTCACTAGCGTTCAGGTCACAAAATTTTAAACTTATATATATATATATATAGAGTTCGATTCAAGTCCACATCCCTTCCTGTCCGTACCTCCCCTTTCCCGATCGAATTTTGATAAGCCGAGCCGCTCAATGTGATCAAAACGTGATTTTAAGGGTACCCGCGAGAAATCGGCAAAAAAAAATATCAAGAAGGGCTTCATCCAAACTATTTTTGTTTGTATTTTATTGAACGGTTCAATAAAAAATTGCTCAAATCAAGCCATTCCCGGTGTTTTTTTTTGGTGATTTCACTCAAGTACCCTGAAAATCACGTTTTGATCACATTGAGCGGCTCGGATCATCGAAATTTGATAGGGAAATGGAAGGTGCGGTTGGGTGTTGATGGGAAGGGATGTGGACTTGATCCGGAGTGTGTGTGTGTGTGTGTGTGTATATATATATATATAAGTATGTAGTTATCTAAAATAAAACGAAACTCTCTATTTAACTCTCTCTTACATGAGATTTGTAAGCACCGGATTTTGTCACACCCTCTATTTCACTACTACTACGATCCAAGAGCTTCAACCCTCATCTAATGTACGAAGAATGCACATCTACCAATAAGCACCAAACAACGTCGAACGAACCAGGTTTTCTACCAAGAAGTCCAACGGTCACTTGGTATGATAAATATTCTAAAACATCTGAATGTGCATAGTCTAGCTATGAGACATGACATCTTTGAACAAAGGCAATCCCTCTCTAGTTAACAAACAAGAAGTAAGGCTCCGGTAACCCTAATTTGGGCCAAACAGTTAGATGTGTTTATTTCATCATTTCTAAGTGTTTTGCCAAGTCTCATCACTATCCGAGGACGTTTCATCGTTGGATCAACATTACGCTTTGCCGGCTATCGGTTAAACACCTAATTTGAACTCAAAAAATCTTGATCAGGACAAATCTTCTCCAAACCTCACCAAACTTCATGTACAATGATGTTATGGTATTCTAAGGCCTCCAGACGAGTTTCATGCATAACGGAGTTCGTTTGATATTCTTACGTACATCGAACTTTCCAAATCAAGCAGTATTTTGTTCTTATACTTTGAGACTACATTTTGTCATTCCAGCCATACCACAATTCATTCTTATCGTTACGAAGCTCCTTGCCAAATTCCAAATTGTTTGGAATTCGTTTGGTCTTCCGATCACATGTACCGCTTGAAATCAAACGAGAACCGGGCGATCAATTTTTCTACCAATCTAGAACTAATCTTGAAAAACGGACGTCGCCACGACGTCCAAAATGCCCAAAACCCTATGGTGGTCACCCTGAACGGATTTATTTCAAATTTTCCGATACGCGTGCACACAAAGCGGTACGCTATTGCACTAGCCAGTCCAGAGTCCAAGACCTCGCCCGAAATCAGACACATCCTCCCCCCTTGGGACGCCTAGATATAAAAATCTATTTTGGCTTCCAAGCTCTGACGTCAAACATTTTGTTCAGTATCATACCGTCCAAATTTTATATCAATATTATTCTAGATCTCTTAATTTATAAAACAGAGCTGCTTTTGAATTCCAAACATAATGAACGCTTCAGATTTATTCCCTTCTTCTGCATAAATTTTCACTCTCTATTTTACAAAATGGCATTTTGGTATATACTTTGTTTTTTTATGACAAAAAAAGGAGCACATTTATGATGGAACCGAAATCTCGGACTCTATTTTTTAATTTCATTATTTTCAAACGGGTAAGATTTGAAACTGAAATAGAACATTACTTTACCAAAACTTCATCTTCTTTGATTAAGGTAATGTTAGTCAATACATAAATCACATCCCTCCTAATCTAATGGAATTTTCAATCTATTATCTCATTCAAATTTTGTCATAAATTATGGAAAGCAATGTAATTTTGTGATTGATCCCATAATCTTCTTCCACTGATCAAAAAATTGTTAAACTGATAGGCTCACTTATATAAGAAACTTAAAAAAAAAAAAAGATTTACAGCTAATTATTTTATTCTTAATTTATGGGATTTTGAGGGGGGGTTAGTTTGTTCTTAGAGGCATTCAACGGGGAGATCATGTGCAACCAAAGTGAGTGAGATTTACATAATTTTTCTATGATTTTACTTTCTTTCGTATCCAAAAAAAATTCATGGATTTTTGTGGTTTTAGACATTGTTTACAGATTTGCTGAGGTTCTTCTGAGTACACCAAACATCAACCAAGGTAATGGCATGAATTTATTCTATTGTAATATTTGCTCATGCGATGTGTGATTTTTCCCTAATCTTAATTTGATACAAGCTTTTGTTAATTGGAAATGGGCTTTCTCTATTATCTATTGACTATCAATATTTAGATTGCCCTCTTCATAATCGCTTTCTGGCGACACATCGTAAGCAAGAAAAATGGTATACAACCATATATTTTGTCATTTTATTATTATTGATTTTTTTCCCTACCCAAAATCAATATTGTTAGTTATAGTTAATGAATATTAAACCCCTATCAAATGTATGGAGTGTATGGTGCCTGCCATTGACTAACACTCCACTTGCTATTATTGATCTTTTCCATTTTGTTTTTTTCTTTTATCTTTTTACAAATCTATGATTCAAAATACTTCTTGAAGAAAGTTTTTTTTTTTTTCTTCCCTTTTTGGTGAATGATTCAGCCTTTAATGCTCATTTACGCTTTAATTTTTGTTTATTCTCAAAAAATTCCAAAGAGATTTTTTCTTAGCAACAAACATCTCTGTTTTAACTTTTGTTATTTTTGTTCTATAATCTTTGCATTACAATGTTTGGATGGGGTGCATTGTAAGGCAAATTTCTTCGAGGACACATAAGATGGTTGTATTTGTGGTTGAACCACGTAAAGTCGAAGGAGCAAATAGATAAACTCTCAATTTTCTACAATTTAATTGTGAGATATTTTTATGTTGTAATTTAAAAGTTTAAATTTGAAAATTAGGTTTGTTTCATGTGACATTTCAGAAACATTGAAACACCCTAATTATGTATATTTAAGCACATGCGTATTGCCCACAAATATGTGTAATAATGTTTCTCTTTTTTCTCACAATATTAATAAAAGAACCACCTCCTTATATTTTGCACAATTTGTTTCAAAAGTATCAATACTATGACAATCTTGCAATTTTATTCTATGTACATTATGAATCTTGACAGTTGAAGGCAAAACGGTTAAAAGTTAAAACTCATACATTAGGTTTGTATGATCCATATGTAGTGTTTTACGAATTATTTTTGTGAGCAGAGACATGAGAGAGGTAGAGATCATTTTCATTTAGAAATTCAAAATGCACATATATCTTTGGTGTTGAGATCCTTTTGTTGAACTCTCGTTCATAGCATGGGTTTGTTGCTAGAAAAAACCCAAACGAAATGAAAACAAAAGAAAATCATTGGAATATGGCAGTGGATCGGAGGTGGGTGAGTGCATGAGTCTTACTATTGCTAGTTCTAGGCTAGAAGGTAGTGTCGGGACATGAGTTTTACTATTGCTAGAGGCAGATGGGGATAGAGATTTGACGATGGAAAGTATTGGATAGGGATTTGACAAACATCTAATATGGGTTAGAATCTTATGGAAAATCTTGATGTAGAATGGTATCGAATTTTCTTGCAAATCCTGATTAGTACCCGTAATGCAATATATGCATGTATCTCTTAACAAGAGATACAAAGATACATATTTTTTTTGTGTTCTTTTTATATATCTACTCAAGACACGCATTTTCAGTGTTATGTATTATTTTTTGTTTGCATTGGTGTTTGGATGATGTTTTTTATTTTATCAAAGTTCTATGCATTTGAGTTTGTGCATACAGAAGTTAGGAATTGAAAATTTATTTGCTCTTCACTTGCTGATTCAAGTTAAACAGGTCAATAAATTTGTTTGGCTTATTGTTTTCCACAAAGTTGAATTCATTGGGTAGGGGTTGATATATTAGGTTGAACGTCCAGTATTTGTTTGCATGTGTTGATCATTCAAGCTGTGCCTTCAGGCACGAACATGCACTAGTTTATTAACAAAAGGCACCAATAAGGACTCACACGCCAGCCACCACAAAAGAGACTCGCCCACTAGCAACAATAAAACGATAGGTCTCTCCAAAATTCTCCCATAAAGTACATAAATGAAGAAAAGAAAAAATAAATTATAAAATCTTCCCTCAATATGTCATATTCATTCTCTACTTTAAAAAATAAAAATGGGTTGAAGGCCCCTCCAAAATTGTCCCATAAAGTACATAAAATGAAGAAAAAAAAAAATCTTCCCTCAATATGTCACATTCATTCTCTACTTTAAAAAATAAAAATGGGCTGGAGATGCTTTGAGAAATCGTTATATGGAGGGAGGATAAGGTTTTTGCTCCATAAAACCACGGCCAAGATAATAATTAAAAATAAAAATAAAAATATGGGCCCTTCCCCGGAGAGAGTTGAGGATTACGAAGTGAGAATTCATGGCCAATTCGAGAGCTAACTTCCTGGGAGAGGTTATTATTTGTTCTTGGTATCGTCACGCGGTGTTTTAAAAGCCTTTACTAGCTAGTGTACTACTCATTCACCTGGGATCCAGGACTAAATGTATAGAATTTACATTAATGTGTGATGATAAAGGCTTATGTAACACTATACGGTGGTGCTCCAGCAGTGGTACCAAGTTGCAGCATTCTAGAAATTAAATTGATATGACGTGATTCCAATAGGAAGCCACCCTGCCGAGCCAAAAATAAAGAATTAGGAAGCCACCCACGTTATTTTTGCTTGCAATTGGGAACTGATCTTTTGCTTCTTGAACATGTGGAATAAGGTGCACCATTGTAAAAAAACCAAATTTATGTTCCTCACAAGCCTTTTTAACTCCCGACCTCGATCTGGTGTGAAAGGCTTTCATCTCTACGATTTGAGCTACAATTATTTTCTTGCCTTATTCTCCAACTTAATTTAAGGGCAAATTTTCGTAGTCATCCCTCTAGTTTTACGATTGTCTCAATTTCGTCCTTCTAGTTTCAATTGTCTTAATTTAGTCCCTATAGTTTGTTTTACGTTCCAAATTGGTAAAATCCTTAACACCGTTAATGAAACTAACAGAAAAATATAATTAAAAAATTAAGTGCTTCAATTTTCAATCCGATTGAACCGGTGCGAAGATATTATTTTTTTGATCATTTTATCCTCGATGGTCGTTGAAAGGCCTTGGTGCCAAAAATTCATTTCGACCATCTAGGATAAAATGATCAAAAAAATAAGATCTTCGCACCGGTTCAATCGAATTGAAAATTTGAGCACTTAATTTTTTAATCATATTTTTCTGTTAGTTTCATTAACTATATATGTTAATGATTTTACCAATTTGGAACGTAAAACAAACTATAGGGACGAAATTAAGACAATTGAAACTAGAGGGATGAAATTGAGACAACCATAAAACTATAAGGATCACTATGAAAAATTGCCCTTAATTTAATGGATAAATGTTCAAGCCTGCAACTTTCGATTAGGAATGCCAATTTCACCCGAAACCGATGAATACCGAACCTATCCGCATTGGCAATGTCACTTGAAACAATTAAATAGATAAAACACTGTTTAATCTTCTTATTAATTTCAACAAGATTGTTGGGTGTAAAGACCATGTTTAGCTGAGAAGTTCGCCAGGGAATTGCATGTGACTATATAATACAGTAATTGCCTACAATTAATTTAAAAGACTACTCCACCTATTAGGTAAGTAACAAGCTGATCAAGAGTAGTTGGAGGAAATGACAAGGGCGTGTAATAGCAAACAATGCCCCATTCCTCTCTAAACAGTACCTACTTTTTTCACCCCTTTTCCATATATAACAGTACGTCATGACCAAGTTTCTCTTCACAAAATTCTGAGGACATCATCATGGAGCTAAATGCTCATATAAATGCTGTTGAGCCATGTCTATCAGGGGAAAGGTACGTTGGTCTGGTTTGATTATCTTTAATTGGCTGAATATATCTAGCATTTGACAAGTACTCAAAGTTAAAATTCTGATTGATCTTTTTATTTTTCATCCTTGCTTTATTAAAATTGACCAATAGATCCCTGTTTTCAAAATAACAGGTAAATTTTGAAATCTTTTACATGATAATAATACAAGCATGTTGAAATCATGTAATAATGATATCTCCTTGAAAACAACAGATAGAGATTCTCAAAGAGAAACTATAACCAAAAATAATTTAGACACAGATGTTTGTTTGGATACATGTGGGATGTGTTTGCAGCCATCTGATGTGTATAGGTCCAATCGAACTATATACATCTAACGGTTATGAACACATTCGTGTCCAAATCTGTGTTGAGAAATTTTACGTCTGTAGCATTGCTCAACTAAAATTATTGACGGGAGGGATTATTGTATTAATTAATGTGTATGGGTCTGTTACATTACCGTTTTCTCATCTCATCTTAATTAAGGACTAAAAGAAAACTTTGTGGCTTATCCCAAAAGCTAGGGGGGAAAAAACAGTCAGAAACTGAAATGCACATAGTGATGCGTTGATGCCTGTGTGAAATGGAGTAACTGATTGATCAGTTTTTGGAAGGAATTTGAAAGTACCAATCTCAACACATCACAATGACTGATCTTCTTTAATATCTTGCTGAGAATTCAAACTTTAATTAATAAGTTGATTTTCTAAAGATTGACAGGAAAAGTTGCAGTTATAACTGGTGGTGCAAGAGGGATTGGAGCAGCCACAGCAAAGGTCTTTGCTAGAAACGGAGCCCACGTCGTCATAGCCGACATACTCGATGAACTGGGGGCCACCCTGGCCGATTCCATCAGAGGCCGGTACGTGCATTGCGACGTGTCAAAGGAATCCGACGTGATAACCGCCGTGCAACTCGCACTGACATGGAAAGGCCGAATAGACATCATGTTCAACAATGCGGGAGTCGGAGGCCCCAACGGCAGCATCGCCTGCCTCGAAATGGACCAGTTGAAGACTCTGCTCGATATCAACTTGAACGGCATAGTACATGGGATAAAGCATGCCGCTCGAGCCATGATCCGTAGGGGGGAAGGCGGATCGATCATATGCACGTCGAGCTCAGCCGCCATCAAGGGGGGCCTAGCCGCCCACGCTTACACGCTTTCCAAGGAAGCCATCATTGGTTTAGTGAGGAGCGCTGCATGCGAGTTAGGCATGCACGGGATTCGGGTGAACTGTGTTTCGCCACACGGTGTTCCTACGGAGATGCTGGTGAGTGGGTACCGGAGGTTCCTCGGGAACACAGATTTGGGATCGGAAGAAGTGAGTAGAATCGTGGGGGAGAAGGGGAGTTTGTTGCGCGGGAGATGCGGGACCGTGGAGGATGTGGCGCACGCAGTGTTGTATCTAGCCAGTGATGATTCTGGATTCGTAACGGCACATAATTTGGTGGTTGATGGTGGGTATACTTCTGCTTCCAATCAAATGAGTTTCGTCTACCAATGTTAAGCTTGAAGTCATAGTCATTCGACTCATTCCCAACAGTGTATCTTGAGAGAGAGAGAGAGAGAGAGAGAGAGAGAGAGAGAGAGAGAGAGAGAGAGAGAGAGAGAGAGAAATAACTAGTTTGGCCTCTTCTTTTCTTTATTAAGTATTGTTTTATGTTGCCGATTAATTCGGGTTGAAAATATTGATGATTGAGACATGTGAGTCACCTCTGGACCGAGCATATATTGCCATATAGCTAACTTATAATCAGTATATATATATGGTCATAGTAGTAGTCTTCTGTAGAACTTATTTCCTCAGGCATCACTTTTACATTTTCACGCAATTATCATGCATGCATAAAAC
Source organism: Rhododendron kiyosumense (assembly GCA_019656275.1). Taxonomy (NCBI): domain Eukaryota; kingdom Viridiplantae; phylum Streptophyta; class Magnoliopsida; order Ericales; family Ericaceae; genus Rhododendron; species Rhododendron kiyosumense. Next base: position 3,099,450 of record BPLS01000163.1, read on the forward strand.
GGATTAAAACAAAAGGTACAATTCCTATGATTTCGATTCATGCAAATCATACCTCTTATGCACGTACGTACGCGTTGTGCATGCAACAACATGAATTTGACAATATGGTGGGTCCCTAAAATAATTAGAACCAAGCTAGCTACTAGTATATGTTATATAGTACATACATAAACCAAACATTTTACACAGCAGTAGTAGTAGCCTAGCTAGCTAGTAGGACTAGGAGAGTGTTGTAAGCTTTCTTATACCCTACCGCTATTCCATATGCTTCATGCACTTGATCCCTACTAGCTACATATTTATTTTGTGAAAAGAACAATTACAATAAATTAACAATTGACCTAACTTATTCTCAAATTCCTAATACCAGTGTTGGGGTGCTTAATTATATTTTGAATGAAATTGGACAAAAAAAGTAGGATGTAAAGAAAGGAAGGGATGATTGATGCAATTAGTATAAAGGAGTCAAAGGCTTTATAGAAGTGTTTTTCATTGCATTGCAAAAGTGAGTACAATTCAACTCTATTTATAGAGCAATTTTGCCGACTTTCCCATTTCTAGAATAGTCAAGTTAAAACCCATGTGCTTAATTACAAAACATCTCCCATACTTCTAGAATTATCTAGTCCTACTCATGTGCATAAATAACTTCTACACACTTCTAATTATTTTAAACTTAGATACTTATTCTACATTATTCTAAAACAAGATTACAAATTATTTTTCTAACACCCCTCCTTAATTTGTAATCTCATGAGATCTTGAAATTGAGAGAATTTTTCTGATGCTACTGATTTGGTCATGATATCTACTAACTGCTCCTTGGTGTTGATGAACTCAAGCTGAATTTTCTCCTTTCTACACCAAGTCTCTGATAAAATGATGTTGAAACTCGATATGCTTTGTCCTTGCATGAAAAATTGGATTTTTTTCTCATTGCTATGGCTGACATATTGTCGCAGTAGATAACTATAGGTCCTTTTTCTTTATGCTCCATGTCAGAAAGAATCCTTCTTAGCCATATTGCTTCACAAGTTGCATCTGTAGCTGCCGTATATTCTGTTTTTGCTGATGACAGTGCAATTGTCCTTTGCTTTAAGAACTCCAAGAAATTATTTTAGATCCCAAACAAAATACATAGCCAGACATGCTCTTTCGATCGTCGATTGATCCAGCCCAATCACTATCAGTGTAGCCAATAAGCTTGTTGTCTTTTTCTTTTGTATACTTGATGCCAAATTCTTCGTTCCTTGAAGATAGCAAAGAATTCGTTTTGCTACTGCATAGTGTAGCTTGCTCAGCTCATGCATAAATCTGGAAATAAGATTCACAGAGTACACGATATTTGGCCTTGAATGAATGAGATAATTTAGGGAATCGACCAATTTTCGATAGGCCGTATGTAACGCCCCGATTTTCGGACACGTTAATTAAATCATTTTTAATTGATTTAATAATTCATAAAACTGATTTAAGAAATAAAATTTTATTAAACAGAGTTTAGTAGCGGAAATTTCAAATGTTAAATTCAAAACTGCTTAATTGTCTTAAAACTCAACAAAAATAAAACAGAGTTTGACAAATGTGATAACACTTTTGGAAATTCAAATAACAATACTCCAAATTAACAGAGCTTCTAAGGGTAAGACGTTCAAGGCTCGACAAACTCCCCCTTCTCAGCTGGGAGGTCCTCAGCCTGGTACTGATCATCTTATAGAGGATTCTGTTCTTCGGTCTCCCGATTACCTGGCATGAAAAGCCAGCCCAACGGCACTATAATGAGTTTTGAAACTCAGTAGATAAATCTTACCCATTAACCCTTACTCTACAAGCAATCATATTTATAATAAAAGGAGGTAAGAATCGAAGAGCACAAACTCATTTCATTATATAACCATCAGCTTGAATAAATTCCCAGAATCCCAACTTCTATAATCATTCCAACATTGCAGTATTCACCACATTCCAAACTCAGAATTTCACTAGACATACTTTACAAGTCCTGCTAGGCTACCCTCAACATCTTGAGGTCCTAGTAGGCTACTCTCACAATTCTAGGTCCATCAGGCTGCCCTCAAGGTCCTGCTAGGCTACCCTCAATACTTGAGGTCCCGCCAGGCTACCCCTGAGGTCCTACTTGGCCACCCCCACAATTCTAGGTCCATTAGACTGCCCTCAAGGTCCTGCTAGGCTACCCTCAATACCTGAGGTCCTGCCAGACTACCCCTAAGGTCCTACTTGGTCACCCTCACAATTCTAGGTCCATCAGGCTGCCCTCAAGGTCCTGCTAGGCTACCCTCCATACCTGAGGTCCTGCCAAGCTACCCCTGAGGTCCTGCTTGGCCACCCTAGCTACACCGGGTCTTTCAGGCTACCCTCAAGGTCCTACCCAGGCTATCCCCGATCACATGAGGTCCTGTCAGGCTACCCTCAAGGTCCTGCTAATCCCACAACCTCTCATTTGTTACCTTTTTCCTGTAACCATAACAACATCTACATAATTTCTCTAAGCTCACAAATCACCTAATGTCCATAATGTCCTTTCTACGTTCTTAGTTCAATCAACAAAACAATTATTTTAAACGACGAGTAAACAGATCATACTATCACCACATTCAAAGGATAATTGAACCACCGTAGGTCACCTCCAGTGAGCTTAAGTCCAAGTTAACCTCACAACAATTTCGATATGTTTCAATACCAGAGTAATTGCAAGTGGATCAATAATAACAACAATTCATAAAGAGTCAATGAAACATAACATTATCAATAGTTCAAAAGACAAATTGAATATCACCTAAAGTATTTAGATTTGTCCTTGTGACTTTTGGGTTCCATTAGAATTTCGCACACATGTTTATTTTAGTAATTTCTATTATCTGAGGATTGAATAGTTATTTCGTAAACCACATGGTTAGTTTAGTTGTAACTGACAAGTCGAGGGTTCTCTTTGTAAAATCACCAAACCTGGTATTTTTTTATATTTTTCCTGTGAAAGAAGACTAACATATATTAACTGCTAGTCCGTCCAAAAAAATATACATATATTTTTCATTCTTGCTAGGTTTAGGTAACATTTCGATCCTTTTTCCTAATTAGAAAATTTAGACTTATAACTTGTTATTTTCACCTTGTAGTTAAGAAGATGATATGCTACTTAACGAAACAATGATCATGATTTTATTTTCCTAAAAACTTACACCCACTGATCTATTTATGTTATAGAATTATTTTTTATACAAACACATTTTTACGTATTCTTTTTACACATTTGAATATTAGATCATCTAGCTTAGTTTTATTTTTATTCAGTCTATAAAATTTAGTTCTCGGAGGTCCCAACTATCTATCACAATATTTACTAATGTTAGAATTAACGTACTGCATTTTGTACTTTGTAATCCATTTTAATATATAAGGCACATAGATACCCTCATACATGATAATTATGGCAAAAGATACATTAACCAATACAAAACATTAGTTACGGTAATCATTCTATAGGGAGGTGTTCACAATTAACAAATTTAAAATAAAATTCTCAAGAAATTAACCCATAACAGTTTAGTAACCAATTTCATTGAGATATGGGTTCGGTTCAAGAAACGAGTCCGCGGAAGCAAGAACAATGATTTCGTTTGTAAGCTTATGAGTCACGGCCATGAAGCCTAGGTTTGCTGACATAAGGTGCCAATGGGTTCGAAGAGTTTTTCTAAGTTTTATTCCATTTCACGGGCTCGTTACAAGTCTTGATTTTATGATGAAACTATTTTAATATACTTAGAGTTAAGGGGTAAAGAAAAATCTACCTTGATTCTTGAAGTTCTAGCTAGGACGGATGAAAATAGTGGTTTCGGAAGCGGGACTTGGTGGCGGCAACGGTGGTACTTTTCTTCCTTCTCTTTCTTTTCCTGCTTTCTTTTCCTTCTTTTTCCAGCACCCTTCTCTTTCACTCACGGCAAGGAACAAAAGAAAAGGAAATAAAGCTTTGGGTTAATGCCTCTCTCTCCCACATACTCTCCCCCTGTCTCACTCTTTAATATCTTTCTTCTTTTTTTTACTGCCGAGAAGTGAGGGAATGGAGGGTGGGTTTGGTTTTGGCACAAAAAGAGGGAATGAGATAGAGGGGTGATGGAGAGGTGGTGGAGTATGAGAACGTGGGAAGTAAGTATGGGTTTTGTTTGGATAGAATTTTAGTTAGAGTTTTTAGGGTGTAGTTAGGAAGCATAAGGGATGAGGATGGATCGATGTATATCTAAAGTAATACATATATATCTCCTATACAAGTTTGTTAGTAATATCAATTATCCACACAATAATTTATTTTAATTAATCAATCTAATTAGTTATTGAATTAGTATTTAATATTTCAATTTTGTATTAAAAAAAAAATAGGGCAAAAATCCGGGTCGTTACACCGTAGCATCGACCTTCTTCTCCGCTCCATCATTTAACTGCAACTTTTCATTTAAGGAGAGTGGAGTGCAGACTGGTTTGCAGTTGTTCATGCGGAATTTCTTTAATAAATCTTCAAGATAATTTTCTTGAGAGATAAAAATCTCTCATTTGGACTGCCTTACTTGAAAGCCGAGAAAATATCTCATAAGGCCTAGATCCGTCATCTCATACTCCTTCATCATAGCTTTTTTAAATTCTTCAAGCATTGCTGTATTGGTGCCTGTGTAGATTAAATCATTAACATAAAGGCAAACAATGAGAAAATCTTGAGTACCTCCTTTTTTGACATATAAGGATGGTTCGCTTTGGCTTCTTTCAAATCCGCTTTGATAGAAGTACTGGTCAATATTGCTATTTCAAGCTCACAGTGCTTGCTTCAAGCCGTAGAGAGCCTTTCGACGTTGATACACCTTGCCTTCTTTTCCTTTAACTTATAGCCTTTTGATTGCTCCACATATTCTTCTTCTAGTTCACCATTGAGAAAGGCAGATTTAACATCGAGCTGATATACGGAAAGCTTATTTTGTGCGGCTAAGGCCAAAACTGCATGTATTGTCTCCATCCTTGCGACTAGAGCAAAAGTCTCATTAAAGTCTATCCCAAGTTGATGGGAATAGCCTTTTGCCACTAAGCGGGCCTTGTATTTTGGATGGATCCATCTTCTTTGTACTTGGTTTTATAAACCCATTTAAGACCAATTACGTCTTTTCCCTTGGGCAAGTCAACGAGCTCCCACGTGTGGTTCTTCTCAATAGTTGCAATTTCTTCATTCATTACTTTTAGCCAAATTTCTTCTTTTGCAACTTCCTCAAAAGTATGTGGTTCACAAATAAAAAATGCAACATCACAAGATTCATAAATTTCGTTTAAAGAGCATACCTTCCTCGGTTGTGTACTAGAGTCCTCATCCAAGTCATCTCTTTGATTGTTGGAACTTGGGCTCGGATTTTGACTTGGAGTTGGAGTTGCAAATTCTTATTCTTGTGTTGGTTCAATAAATTCGAATTCTATTTGATCTTCTGCAAGATCATCCCATTTCCATGCTTCTTTTTCATCAAATATCACATCTCGAGAGATCATAAATTCGTTTGTTATCTGGTTAAATAGACAATAACCTTTGGATTTGTCACTATACCCGATAAATATATATTTTTCACCCTTTTAATCAAATGTTTTCCTTTTCTGTGGAGGAATTAAAGCATAAGCAATGCAGCCAAAAACTTTTAGAAAGTTTACCAGGGGCTTTTGTTTATGCCAAGCCTCGTAAGGCGTTTTATTTTGGACAGCCTTCGTCGGAGAGCGATTTAGAATATAAACTGGAATATTAACAGTTTCTGCCGAAAATTTATTTGGAAGACCTTTACCTTTTAGCATGCTTCATGCCATTTCGGCAATGGTGCTGTTCTTTCTTTCTGCTACTCCATTTTGTTGAGGCGTGTGTCGAATGGTGAGTTGCCTCTCAATTCCTTTTTCTTTGCAGTAATTCCAGAATGGAGTGTAAATGAACTCTCCTCCACGATCTGTCCGCAATATCTTTATTTCCTTGCCACTTTGCCTTTCTACCAAGGCTTTAAATTGAAGAAACGTAGAGTAGGCTTCTGATTTTTGGTTAAGGAAATAAAGCCACATCATTTGAGTATAGTCATCAACAAAGAGAAGAAAATATCTCTTCTTTTTTACCAAGAGATGGTGTGAGATGGTGTTCTGGTAAGGCCACAAATATCAGCATGCACCAACTCTAAAGGAGTTCTAGCCCTCAAAGAGAATTTTTGGAAATGACCGTCTATGTATTTTTTCATATATGCATTCCTCAAACACTTTATCAATTTTATTGATATTAGGTAGCCCTTTCACTGTATTTTTCTCTTTTAACAATCTCATGCCCTTATAACTTAAGTGGCCATATCTAAGATGCCACAAATATGAGTCATCGACATTTTCTCCCTTAAGGGCAAAATTTTCATTAAGTGGCATCACTAAAGGGAAAAATTTATTTGAAGTCATTTTCACTTTGGCCACTGTAAAAATTTTCTTCTTGTCAATGATGGTGCACTCATTATTATCAAAATAAAGTGCATAGCCTTTTTGCAGTAGTTGCCCCACACTTAATAAGTTTTAAGTAAGCCCCGGAACATAAAAGACATCAAAAATTAGTGTTTTGTTACCTCCCTTTGTATAGACGGCGATAACTCTTTTTCCTTCGGCATTTTGCAGCTTTCCGTCTCCGAGCTTCACTTGTGAAGAAACTTTATCATCCAGCTGCACAAACTTTTTATGATCTCCTGTCATATGATTGCTGCATCCATTATCCAAATACTAAATGTTATCTGCTTCTTGTTGAGCATTCATGCAAGAGAATAATTGTTCCGGTTCATTTTGTTCTGAAAAATTGGCCTTATTATTATTATTTTTATGATTGAACCAGCAATCTTGTTGAGAATGATTAGGAACTTTACATCTCTGGCATCTAAATCTGCAATCTTTGGATGCATGATTAGTTCTTTTGCAAATAATGCAACTGGAGTTAGAATTATCATTGGAGTTAGAGTTACTGCTGTTAGGATTCCTTTGTTGGTCATAGCCTTTTCCTTTGTTCCGGGCTTGAAATGTATTTTGGCCTCCACGTCCTTTTCCATTCGAGCCTCCTCCTTGAAATGAACTCCTTTCTTGATTTTTTTACTTCTTTTCTCCAAAATTGATTTTGGATTGGAATGCTTGCTCCAAGGATTGATTTGTGAACCTGCTCATTCTTTGTTCATGGGCCTCGAGAGAACTCATTAGTTCATGTCGAGTAAGTTTAGATAAGTCCTTGGATTCTTCTATGGCGGCAACAATATGATCAAATTTTTGTGGTAAACTTCTTAAAACTTTTTGAACGTTTCTCTTGTCCGGAAGAGTATCTCCATAACTTCTAATTTGATTGACAATGAAAGCAATTTGGGAAAAGAATTCTTGAATAGATTCATTTTCCTTCATTGCTAGATTATCAAAGTCTCTCCAAAGTGTTTGAAGTTTAATGGAGATGACTTTATATTCATTTTGTAATATTTCCCATGCTTTTTTGATGTTTTTGCACCCATAATTCTTGAAAAAATAGATTTGTTTACCCCTCGTTGGATGTTGAAGAATGCACTTGCATCTTTCTTCTTATTCTCTTTGTACTTTGTTAGGCATGCTTCTTCCCAAGCTGTTTCATCTTCCTCATTTTCGGGTGCTTCATACCCACGTTCAACAATGTCCCACAAATCTTGGGACATAAATAGAGTTTCATTTTGATGCTCCAATATTCATAGTTTTCTCCCTCAAATATGGGGATGAGAGTATGTGCATAGTTGAAGGTGGAATTGTTAGCTAAAGATAGGAAGCTTAGAAGGTCAATGATGGATTGGGGGGTTAGGCTCTGATACCAAAATTGTTAGGGTGCTTAGTTATCTTTTGAATGAAATTGGACAAGAGAAGTAGGTTGAAAAGAAAGGAAGGGATGATTGATGCAACTAGTACAAAGGAGTCAAAGGCTTTATAGAAGTGCTTTTCATTGCATTGCAAAAGTGAGTACAACTTAGCTCTATTTATAGAGCAATTTTGCCGACTTTTCTATTTCTAGAATAGTCTAGTTAAAATCCATATGCTTAATTACAAAAAACCTCCCATGCTTCTAGAATTATCCAGTCCTACTCATGTGCGTAAATAACTTCTACACACTTCTAATTATTTTAAACTTAGATACTAATTCTACATTATTCTAAAACAAGATTATAAATTATTTTTCTAACATATATGTCACTGATTGCATCAGCCACTTTGAGGCTTGCCCACTTTTTACCCGCCAAGGACATGCTGAGAACATTTGTTAAAGCTAAAAATATTCTTGACGAATATTAATTATCAAAACACGTCATTGGCCGTCATTTCCCTAAGAATTTTACTGCCCTCTTGTTCCACCAACTCGATCTCCATGTTCCTCCTTAAGAACCCATGCTATACCCGATCGAGTACAATCCATGTCAATCCCATATGCACCATATATATGTTACAACCAGACCCTTGTGCCCAGAAGAGTTGCTCTGCAAAAATATCACTTGGATTGGGAAATATTAAGTGTTTCATTGCTTCCTTCAAATTCTGAATCGTGCTTCCTGTCATATGAGAATTCCTATGTTGTGAAGCCAATAGAAATAGACCATAATAAAGTGAACAGAAAATGATACTAATCGCATGTGAAACTATTCGGGTATCACTTAATGCAGTGCTTTAAAAGACACAAATTGCACTTGAGGTTGTGGATCTAAGATTTCACCCGGGGGGACATACAATGGTCATCAAAATCAACAAACTAATAGTCTAAAATGCTACAGTATGCGTAATTCCCAATTCCTCTATTATACTAAACATTGAACGTTTACTAATCGAAATCTATCAAATAAGATTCATATTAAAATATAAAATTCATTACCTTCGTCAAGATATAAAAATAATAATAATTTTAGAATAAAACGAGGGACTATTAAATGGGGACGGAGGGAAAAAAATTTTGATTATGAAGATCACATAAGCACATGTATACTATATAACACTAAACTAATGACGGCGTATGTACAAAGGAGCGAAAGCATAATCAACATGCAAATTTATTACGATAAGTCTATTACACCCAACTTTAAAATACAACTCTAGACACAACTATGTGTGAAACAGTTCGACACATGTAGACTCGTGTATCAAACTGTGGGTGCTATGTTTTAAAGTTGTGTTTGCATGTCATTACTCAATTTATTAGTAACTAACAACATAGAGGGCAAACCATATATACAGCAATGTGCGAGGTTTTGGATGAGGGTTTCTATGTTTCGAAAATGAAAAATTTAAAGTCGCAACTTGTATATTGCAACTTCTATAAACCCAAGCAAATACGTGAAGCTTTCACAACTCTATTCCACCTCTCAAGAAAATCTGTAAAAAAAGTATAATAATAATACTTCTTCCGTCCCACTTTGTTGTGCCCCTTATTCTTTTTTAAAACGTCCCAAAATGATGTGCTTATTTCAAAACTTTCCATTTTTAAATGTCTTTATTACCATTTTACCCCTCATTTCTTTTACATTTAAAAAGATTAGAAATTCAAATTTTGAATCTGATTTGAAAGGACATAGTGTGAAGCAAATATGGCACCATGCTGCTCAATGACATGACAACCTATCAAATTGAATTTGGCTCCAATACCATATTTGGTTCAGGTTTTTTTTTTATATATACATAATTTTAATATTCTGTCAAAGGGGTAAAATGATAAAATTGACAAAAAATCAATGCAATTATGATGTTTCCTTAAATTAAGGAAAAGTCAATATAGGCACAACAAAATAGGACGGAATGAGGAGTAATAATAAAGTTGGGGTATCTTGCCCCACCCAACCCAGATCCAGGATGCTGCAAAACAGTTTTTTGTACATCGTCATGCAGAGCGCATCCAAACCATTGATCTTGGTAATTAATGGTCCGGATAAAAAATAAACTCTTTTTTTTTATCAACAAATTTTTTTATTAATCACCGAATTCGAAATTTATAGAGATTAAAAGGACAAAGGCACAGGAAAATTAAAATTACTTAATCTTCATAGATACCCGAGACCCAAGCGCTGGTCAAAGACCAACAAAACCCTAAAACACCCCAAACCTGAAATGCCATCTAACTCCTGATCTATCACCACATCTAAACAAACCCCTGCCCAAGCCGCCAACCCATCGACGAACCGGAAACTGAAGCACCGCCATCGTCGTCCCTCAAAACCTATGGATACAAACCAAACCGAAACCCCAGCCAACACCGCAAACCCATCCATCAGTCGATAGCCCAAACAACCATGACCCCGTTCCAATAGCAGCCACCAAAGATGAAACAAACTTTTTCAGGGAATAGTTAATTTTTTCCTGAAAGAGTTCGTTTTTAATCCAACCGTTGAAAACACTTTCAACAATTGTGGTGGTGCACTACAACGCTCTACAGAGAGTTGCTTTGTTGCATCTCGGATCCCACCTAACCCCAGAACAACACCGCCCTTGTGCATTACAAATAGTACAGAGTGTCGTGACTCATAACAGAATTTGTTGTGGCATTAGTGCCACCTCATTTTGAAAAATGTTACCCTAATGCTTATAAAACTATCTTAAATGACATTCAAAGTTTTAACTCAATAACGTTTAACTCTACTTGTTTTATTTACAGAAAAGATTCCACCTTCCACCAAAATTTAATGATAATAATAAAAGCTTTCAATGTCCAACTTTTAACCTAAATTTTATAAACGCCATAAATATACTAAATGACACTAAAACACCCATAAGCAACAGCTAATTTCTCTTTAAAACAATCATAATGCCAACTGAGCAAATGCAAAATTCTTGTTCACACTCATTCATTTCAATAGTCCGATCTAGATTTAATCTAAGTACCATTAGATCAAAAAAAAAAATCTAAGTACCAAGAAACGGTAAGAATGTACGCAAAATTACTCAAACACTTGTAGATACATTCACATTGTGCAAGAGCGTATAGTGCGCAGGCCCTGCTTATTGTGATAAAATGTGGAAGTATTTGTGCAGTTGATGTGTATCCTTAACACTATTATTAGATACCACATGGATTGCAGTGGATACCGTTGAAACGACCCGTAAATTTTATCAATTATAATATCATTTAAAGAATACTAATAGTAATAATAAAATTATCTTAATCATAATTATCTAATAAGATATAAACAAATAAAATTAATTTAGTCTTAATTATCCTACTTTTAATTCTTTTAAATTGCATGCATGTAAATCCTGATAACTCTCACTCTCACTCTCCTACTCAAATTCTACTTCCTTCCTCAGTATATTCTTGTCCCAAATTCGTCCATTCCGAAACCCTATAGAATACAACCTCTTTAAATCCAATTTTAATCGAAACTCTTCGAATTCTCCTATATATACCCTAGTACGTCAACCCTAGGGCACACCACGAAATTCCTCATGCCCCACCAGTCCAGAGAAGAGAGAAAAATAGGAAGAAAGGAGCTCCAATCCGTGGAGTTGTAGAGAGAGAAAGAAAGAGAGAGAAAAGTGGGTTTCATAGCTACGATCAACCGAAACCCGAATTGATCATTCCAATCCCTTCCTACAACTCCTAGCATCGCCAAACATCATTCAATTCGGTCCTAAGGTTTCCCGATCGAAGAATCCGAAACCTTCTTCTCAAATTTTCAAGTTTCGATTAAAAATCAATTCGATCCGACTCGAGGTAGTATAATCTCTCCCAATCACTTCTCTAAGTATATTTAATGTTTTTATGCATAAACCTATGGCCTAAATGGACCCATGCATCGAAACCATCGCGAAACAACAAAAAACCGAATCTGCCTTCAAATTTGCGGCCGCAAGGTTCGGGCCGCAAGAACCAGACGCAAGGTTGCGGCTGGACTGCTCCACCGCAAGGTCAACCGGTCAGACCTTGACTGTTTTGGTTCAAAATTGTTTTGCGACCTTCTAAATTTGATTTTCGACACCCGAACTATTTTTCCTAGACTTTTCACACCTCAAGGATCATAACTTGTTAAGGTCATATTTTTTTTATTTAATTATCTATTTATTAAATTATTTATTAGTTATCGTTCAAAGTTTACAAACGAAAATTAGTTACGATCTTTCAACCAACGTTTTAACACTCCAACTAATTTTTTTTAGACTCCTTGAATCTCAAATACAGTAACTTGTTAAATTAAATATTTGTTTTATTTAATTCACTATTTATTATTATTTTTAAAGTAATTCCAATCAAAATTACTTTACGACCTTATAAACATTATTATTAATACCCGAGTAATTTTACTTAGACTCCTTAGGTTCCAAAGATGAAATTATGTCAGCCTCAACATTTATTTTTATAATAAATTATTTATTGTCTATTTACTTCACTTTCGGTCACTTTAATTAATGTTTTCATATAAATTAATTCTTCGATCCTCCGAACCCAACTTTTGACATTCAACTGATTGTATAGGACCTTTAGGACTCTTATTAGGGTCATGATTAATTATTCTAATATTTTTATCTAATTAATGTATTTAATTAGCTTTTAATAAATCTAATTATTTAGAAATAATTAATAAGAGCATAGAAAATATTCTTATTAAAATTTTTATAAAAGTTGTACTTCATTATTGACATTGTGGCCATACGAGAATAAGAGCAATGGCCCATTCATAAAAGGTTGTGTGATTGCATTGCTGGTTATTTGTCTTAATTATTATTTGGTTTAACTGTATATTGCACCGATATCTGATTTGAATGCTAGATTGGACCCTAGAGACATGGGGTGGTATGCGAATAGAATTCACCTAGACGATGCTAGATAATGGATGAATTGGAAAGTTTTATTTTTAGAATGCCTGCAGGCGAGAATTTGAGATGTGATGAGATTTGTGATGAGATTGAAACTGGCGAGAGTCCAGTGATGAATTGAAACTGGCGAGAGAGTCCAGTAATGATTATGATGAATGTGAAGTGGTATATAAGATAAGCGAACCCTAGTCATGAATCAGGCATGATAAGCTTACCCCTTGTTGTAGTTATTGGGGTGCAGACTCGGTATATAACTTAGATGTATCTGCGACAGCAAAGGGAAGTGACCTCATGGGACCGAGCATGGCTAACGGTTGGGGAGGAAAGATTCCGCGGAGGAGATCTTAGACTACACGATAGGTTAATGGATAGTAATGAATTGATTTATGTGAAAAATCGCTGTTTTACTGTCTCGTAACATTTTATCATATTATCTTGCTGCCTGCTAGTTGTAAAGTAAGAGGGGTAGTTGGGTTGGATTATACTTCGGGGTGAACTCTTTCACTCAGGTACAGATTGCCTGGCTTCCGTGCCAGATTTTGCAGAAAATCAAGAAGAAACACAGAACCCTGAAGGCGAACAGTTTTATGTGGAAGAGAATCCAGAGGTGGGAGTCGAGCCGGAATACGCTTGGGATCCGTATCAATCTTAGAAGGCGGCTCTGTTATTTAGTTTAATTTACTATCACAAAGACTATTTTTAGTACTTCAATAATGGTTTGTAATAGACGAATCTTTAGGGAGAATTATCCGGTTTGGATTTTGAATTGAAATTAATAAATCAATATTTAATGCCTCCGATTTTATTTCCGAAAATCGGGGCGTTACAACTGTTCTATGGCACGTTAATTATGTAACCTATTTTTCAACTTGCTCAAGAAAATAAGCAAAACAATAGTATAGTCCATTTGATGATGGCAAAATAACATTGTCCAATTAATTTTCAGTTCAATACTAAGAAAAATAACAAGATTAATTGCTCAATCAATCTAATTAATCTCATTATAGCATAACCAATTTTTATTTAGTAGTTGCATGCAACAACCTTTCTCACATTTTAAAGGTGACCATGTGAAGTGGCAAGTTTGGTAATCGCCAATTTTAACGTCAATAATGGTATTATCGAAATGACATTAAAGTTAGCATAAAAATGAAGAGGCTTTGTCATCCTTGATGCTAAACCTTAACTTCGGCATGATATTTGACACAATAGTGAACTTGCTCTCGCTTATATTTTCGGATTTGCTAATCTGAGACTAAGAGCATCCGCAATGGTAATAATTAAAATCAATTATCAAAATGTGTCACATCAGCATTCAATTATCTATTTAGTTCATAATCAAACTTAACAACCTCTACCTCCACCTTGGTTATTTTTGCATCCCTAACCAAAAAAACCCCCCACACTACACAATGCACATTTGTCCAAGCTTATATGAGTTCCAATAACGCACCCGACCACACCAAATTATTCGTCTCGATGAGATGATTTCAATGTGGGGTGTTTTTGAGTTATTGAGTTTTGAGTTTGGTTATTGAGTTTTAGTTATTGATAAAAATTGTTAAGTTTGGTTATGAAATTGGTAGAATTTGGTTATTTGCTAAAAAACTTGTAACTTTACGTATTATAATGTGGGGTATTTTTTGAGCATTATTGTTAAATTTGCTTATCCACACCCATTTGTTTATTACAATGAGGATGCTCTAATAGGCAGGATAATAATTTTAAAGGAAGGTGAACATTACTCCCCCTGTGATTGATGAAAACTGTGTGGGTTTACACAAATTAACCCATTATTATTAAAAAAATGTATTGATTCCGTGAACCCTATACAATTTCCACCAATCTCAGGGTATGTAATGGTCACCCTCTTTAGGAAAGAGTGAACAAAATTGTTCTCAATTGGCGGCGGATAATTCACACTTAATGCCAAAAAGTTAGAGTTCAATGTATTTTTCACATATATCAATGCATTTTTTTAGGATTTCGAATATCTACACATTTTTCACAGATCTCAATGTATTTTTTTTTTGGCATTTACCATTGTCTACTGAATTCATGAGATTAGTGTTTGCCTTGTTCTTCCAATGGGTCATCCTCCCATTCGCTTCCCAAAGCCGGCTATTAGTACCAATCATATGATGTACATAAGATGCACATCGTTGTGTGGGGCCCACTATGGGTCTTGCACAAATAATCCAATCCGTTGGTAAATTTTGAAAAAAAGTTTCAAGTGGCAAAAAATTAACTCATTTGAATATGTGTAAGTACTTGATCCATTATTCTAACTTTTCGTACATAAGTTAGGTATTTTTTACAGGCCATTTGAAAAAAACAATTTGTTAAGATTTGAAAAAGTATTTTACAATTTATCAATGAATCAAATCATTTTTACAGGCTCACACAGCGATATACGTCGTATGTACGTCTTATGATGAGTACTCTTAGCATTTTGCTTTACAATAATACAACACAAAAGTAGTGGTAGAGCATCTCCAACATGCATGGTCAGTACTAATATTTCAAAATTTTCACATTTTCAACACAAAAATAATTTAAACGAAAAATAATTTTTTGATTTTTTTAGTATCGTTCAAAAGATCTCAATAAGATCTATCAAACAAGATTTTTATTGTTAGAAAAATTATTTGCGTAAACACATTATTTTTTAGTTTAAAATTACATTCTTAAAAAATAAGTACTTATTTTGAGTTCTGGAACAAGGCCTCAGCATTTCCCCCTTTTCTCTATTTTGGATAGCCTAAACACCAAAAACAGTAAAACACAAATCCAGCAGCCTCAATGGATGCTCGGCATTTAGCCTCAGTGCTACAGTAACACGGTACTCTCAGCGAGGTATTGCACACTAGCTTCACCTCTCTCTCTGGATGCTTGGCATTTAGCCTCAGTGCTTCAGTAACACGCTACTCGCGGCGAGGTGTTGCACACTTATTCTAGAACTGAGTGCCCTTGGGAGATTGAAGCAATCGTCGACGATATCAAGAAGTAGGCTGTTTGTAATCGTTAAACTTTTCGGTGGTGTGGTAAGAATCTCAACAAAGCAGCTGTTTGGGTTGCATCCCAATGCAGAAAAGTTTCAAACATTTTCTTTCGGGTTGTATTCCGCACACTCTTGAGTTTGTTTTGTCCAAGGATGTGTTTTTGAGATGAATGATAACCTGACGTTTTCAAAAAAAAAAACCTCTCTCTCTCTCTCTCAAAGCAATTGTTGGGAAACCATTGTTGCTCACAGCCATGGTCTCTTGCAACTTGAAATTGGGTGCACATCTTCCTACTCCTCTCTCTCTCTCTCTCTCTCTCTCTCTCTCTCTCTAGGTTTGTGTTTTATGATTTTTCCTTTCTTTGAAGAAATTGGCTTTGGTGGCTCCTCGCCCAATCTTTGCAAAAGGGAAGGACCGGCATTTCCCATGATCATAACTATAGACTTAACATCTTACCCGATAATTAGTCCCGAGGTCTTGGTTGATTTGGTTGGTAAAGGAGATCTCCTATTGAAGAGTTCTTTTCAGCTGGTCTTCCCGTCTCTTCTCTTTCACATTTGGTTTTTGATTTTTTTACTTAAAAAGAATAATAAAAAACTAAAATAAGGGAATTGGCATGTATTGTTCGGATCAAGTTTTGGAAAAAAAATTCAACTCAAAAAACACTTGTTACCTTTTCTTTCAATCATTACTTTCTACTCATTACCCATATCTTCAATCATTATTCTCATTTCTCTCTCTATCTCTCTCCACTTATTACCATATCTCCAATTATTATCATAATTTTTCTTTTCACTCATTACCCAAAAACCAAACCCAAATATATTCAAAAACTCATCCAAATACTTTGGGGAGTGCTCTTAGAGTATTTCCAACAGCCTCAACCTGATTCTACGCAAATTTTCTACCCAAAACACCAAAACTATACTTTAACTAGTCATAAAATACATCTCTCTTCCAGCAACCTAAGCAATTGCCTATTCAAATCACAAAACCTCTTTTGAAAAGAAAAAAAATAGATAATACAAAACCCACACCCACCGAAATCAGAAAACCTACTGAAAAAGTCAAAAACCAAACCCATGATCAAAAAACGCACTGATCACAAAATCCACCGAAAAACCTATTAAAATCACTGGTGTAAGCCATACAATTACAGATCACAAAATCTGCAGATTCAAACCCATACAATCACAAAACCAGCTGAAAATCGCAAAACGCATACAATCACAAAACTCGCCAGCTTACCTTCACTAGAGCCAAGGGTGATGACGACGCAGTTGTTCGCGGTATAGATCTGGTGACTTTGTGAGAGAGAGAGAGAGAGAGAGAGAGCGCCCGAGCGAGTGCTACAGTGCTTGTTAGGAGTGACGAGTTACTGTAGCAAAAGGGAAGTGGTGAGGGTTTCGACGAGGCTGCTTGTTCACGTTTTCAACCCTTTTCCTCGGCAAAGCCTCTAAATCCGACGCGGATGGTGGTTCCGACGAGGCTGTTGGAGATGCTCTTATTTGATCCCTAGGCAACGAAGGAAATTACACTTTTGCTAATCATTTTGCCTAAGATTTGCTTGAGGTCTCCAAGTCGTAACACCCGAGTTCTTGATACCGTAATTTATATGTACCAACTTATCTCCTACATTATTTCAAAAATCTTACTCCATCTGTTCCATATTGAAAGTCTCATATTCTCTCTTGTCATTTTTCAAATAAAAAAATCAACTACTTCCGTATATAATTTTTTGAATTTTTTTGCACTATATTAAGATTTCGATTAATACTTTAATTTTGTGTATAAAAAACTAAAAAATAATACATGAAAGTAGTTGATTTTTTTATTTAAAAATTGACATAACTTTTTATAGTGAACTCTCAATATAGAACGAAACAAGTATTATATAAAAAATTATTAAAAACCATGACCTCAAATGCCTTGTTCGGTTATGGGTTTGGTAAGTTTTTGAGTAATGAGTGAGGAAAGAAAATAGGGTAATAATTAGTGATTGAGGTAATGAGTGTGTAGACACCCCAATCTGGGTCTCCCAATTGATTTACTTTGTTTTTCGATTTCTTGTTTCCTCGATGATGAATTGGATCGAAAAGTAGTCTTGAGAACGGAAAGGTTTGAATTTGGAGTGATTGGAATCCCTTTTAAACCCCAAAACCCTAAGTCAAAACCCTAACCCTAGGTTTGACCAGCGTGCGTTGAATTGGCTTCTACGCGCATGTGTCAGCTTGCCAGGTGTTGGTCAAAGGTCAAAGCTTTGGTTGTTGACCAGGACGCGGGTAGGTGGCTCAAGCACGCGCCAGTCTCATTCTCACGCGCGCAGGTATACACCTGTCCCTATCACCTTTTTCTAACTGAATTTTGTAATCATCAGAGGGTCTGCAGGGCTGTAGAACCCCATTTTCGTCGCCTGAACAGCGTTTTGCAGGAGCTTGGGGTGCCTCCCCTCACAACAACTCTCATCACCTTTTTCAACCTTCTTCACCACCAAGCAACCACAACCAACCTTGTTGGCTGGTTGTAGCACCTTGTTTGCCACCAACCTTGCTCCTTCCTGTAAGAACCTGTATTTTCGGAAATTACTTAAAAGTTTATTAATATTAGAAATTTAGGAAAAATGTGGAATATGTGTTTATATGATTGAGGGTTTGAATGAAGGAATTGGAAGTTGAGGGAGTGCAAGTGTGATTAATGTATATGTTTGTATATATAGGTGTGTGTGGGAGTAGGGGATTAAAATCCCAACTCCTTCCTCTCTTTCATCTCCCATCCGACTCTCGCTCCCTCTCTCTCGACCTCTCACTCTCTCTCACTCATTCCACCACCAAAGCTCGAAACCCAAAGAACCCAACATTCTCTCCACTTTCCTCACGTGCCATAGAGTTCGTAGCTTGTCCGGTTTGGCTCGGAGAGGAGTATTTTGGGTGTATTTCAAAGTTTGAGTTCAAGGGTTCGCGTGGCCCGATCTCTTTGCGTGTTTGCTCTTCGACTTCGAGGTAGGGATTTCTTGCACTTGTTATGTGTTTATGTGTTGATTTTGCACATTGATCGTGCCTATAGTTATTGTTGTTGTTGTCGTGGTTGAATCTTCAAAAATCTGCAGAAAATCTGCTTGTAACGTCGCTGAATCAATACGGCCTTTTTGCCGTATCGATACCATAAGACAACAGAAGCTTCAGAACTTTCTAATTTGCTTGCTGTATCGATACGGCCATTTTGGCAGTATCGATAACAGGAGCTTATGGACAGTTTTTGCTATTTTGTTCCAAACTTCATCCTTTTAACCCATGATCACTTCTAGCACTTCTCAAATGTCTTTGGACCTTCTCTAAACTCGATTGTTCGATCTCTATTGATTCATTGATATTTTCATTCCTTAGACACTTCTTAAGCTCAATCTTAGTATTGTCGTAAACGGAAAACGTATCGTAGAGTGTATATGAGTACCAAAGGTTGTATGAACGTTGTGGTGGATATAAATGGTAGATGAGAGCAGTATAATGACTTCAAGGGTAAAGTAGTAACTTGCCTTTTCACGACTTGTTAAATCTCTCGATTTTTCTTTGGTACACTTGCTACGGGATTTAAGTATAGGAACTAGTAGGTCGAATACTTTAGAAACCGCTTGTGAGTAGCATGTTGTGTCTGTGCGGGAATATACTTTGAAGTACGGTGAGGACGTGTGTATTTGCTTATATGCGATATGGTAGATTGTTGGTCTTGTAATGCTATGTGATTGATTAAATGGCTTTTGGATTCGATATTTGTGAAATGGGAATGTGGAATGAATATGAATGATAAATGGACACAAAGAGAATTTTCAGAGCTCTTGAATGAGTAAATGTCTGGCAGGAGCTAAATGCTTTTATTGTATGTTTTCAGGGCTATTAAATGAGTAAATGTCTGGCAGGAGCTAAATGCTCATATCATTTGTCTTCAAGGCTCGTTATCGAGGAAATGTCTGGTAGGAGCTTCGACTAAGACTCTTAACAACATGTTATTGGTTTATGAAGTTAATGAGAGGATTTTGGTTTTGGTCAAAGGATTTTGATGAAAATCCTCCGGTATTCTTGAGCGAATCAACGGTTTTCGGTATTTGGGCACAAATCAACGGACTCCGGTATTCGGCCCGAATCAATGGAGCTCGGCCTACATTGGTCTTAGTTTTCTTTAAATTGATTTGAAATCAAAAGGAAAGGTTTCGCTATAAAGGAAAGTGATGATGATAAATGTGAACACGAGGAAAATTGTAGTATCGTACGAAGGATAATAAGATGATTTAGAATTGGTTATAAACTAATGTGGATTGACGTGAGTTTATTAATACATCTAGTTTGAAAAGTAAACGGTTAATGACATTTATGTGAAGCCTAGAATCCTTTGACTATAGCTTGCAGCTCATTGGTAACCATTCATGCTTTGGGCGTATCTATCAATACTCACTTATTCATGGTGCATTATTTATCACAGTTCCATATAGCTTGTGCATAGAATTCTCTACTGGGCTAGTATAGCTCAACCTATCATTTTTAGGTGTATTGCAGGTCATTAACATTAAGTACTTGGAGTGCATGTTTGACTTCATCTTTTTGAAAGCTAACAAGGGAGAAACTACTTGGCATCTTAGTAAAACTCATTCGAAGATGTAATTGTAAATTTTGATTTTTGTTAAAATCATTTGACAATGGAACCTTGTAAACTCTTAATCCTCTCTTTCAGTAATAGTACCATGACAATTTGGGCCTTTGAGGTTGAGATGAAATCTTTGAATTTAACTTGTGATTATAAGAAAGAATTGTCTTTTGGGTTATTTATTGTAACTTTGGTGAGAATTTTAAATTATCAAATGTTATTATTATTTATGTTGAAAATCGAGGGCGTGACATTTCCAATCTCCCATATATATACCCCCTTTAATCTTCCATTAAAGGGGTTACAAAAAATCAAGTTTTAAAAGGTTACAAAATCTCAAAGATTACCAAAAATCAAACCCTAATGCACTTCATATTTCATCACTCTAGCCAACTTCATACACTCATTTTACAAGCTTCATCACCTTGTTTAATCCATTTCCAAAATTACTCAAGCAAAGGTATAAACACCTCTTTCTGCTTACTGTTTTGATCCCTGAGGGGGGCTGGCAAGGCTAAGACTGGTAATCAATACCAGTCCTGTCCCTAAAGTCAACAGGGTTACAAGAACCGTGTGACTAACACACCCACGCGCGATGGAGCCCCTCCTGCGCTCACCCGTCATGGGTTGCGCGCGCTGGCCCACGTGGGGATGGGGATGCTAGTTATTTCCTTTTTTTTATTGGGTTATAAATCATTGTGATGCATGATAAAATCTGATTAGCTGTTTTATATGTAAAAATTGTTAAGCTTAGTTCAGTATGTCTCTCTGTTTCTTTGGGATGCCCCTGGGTTGCTTCTGAATATGTTCAGCACCCAGGCATGCAAAGCCAATTCCTGGAAGTCCAGTCAAAACAAGCGCGCGCCTATCCGTGATTGATGCACGTTTGTCAACTCATTTCCAGAGACTGACTATTGCATGGGCAACTTGGCCTTTGGCCTTTTTTTTGATACCCCCACTCTTTAGGGATTTGTATTTCAATTTTGTTTGTTCTGTTTGTAAATATGACTTTCTGTCTGTATATATAACTGTTTGGTTTGCCCTTTGAGTGAGCACTGGTCATTGCAGAGCTCAGAAGGGGATAAAATTCAACCTGTGGTGAAGTATCAACACGCGCGCGTATATATGAGTTTGGCGCTCGCTAGTAACTTGCATGCACGTAGATCCATGCATGCAAATTGGCCACTATTCACTTCAAATTCATACAAAGCACTGTTTTGATATTTTAACATAGTGTTGGATTTTAGCCCATTTATTACTCAACATTTCATACATCCATGCTATTTTTAATCACATATTGCAAATTGTTACAGTTTTAATCCCACTTAATTGTTTTCCTGCCCTAATTGGCTAAAAATCGATTAATAAAAAGAAGAATCGCAAACATTTGTCACAAAATGCCTAAGTAGAGACCGATCTCTGGATTGGGCGAGAGGAGTGCCTTAAAATCCTTCCCCTCTCGTAACCTGGCTCCCGAACCCAAATATGGTTATGACGGACTGGTGCTTTCACTTTTTCAAATCAAAAACAGCATATAAGGCGTTCGAATTCGGTTCCTTGGGTGTCGGACTTTCAAACCCAAGTGATGACTCTTTGAATTACGAGCGTTTGTCCCGCTTAGCGCTCCCTTGATCCGGCATTAGAAAAGAACGGAATCCTTTTTAAGGGCACGTTGCCCACAGAGTGAAGAGAGATAGAGAGCGAAATAATATTACTCCCTCCGTCCCAAAACGCTCGTCCGGTCCGTAAAACGGGGTATTAAAAATAATGCAATTTTTTAAAGAAAAAATTCAAAATTTTTTCACAAATTAAAAATACTCATTGATATCTAGTAAGTTGTTAAAAAACTTTTGATTTTTTCTTACAAAAATTGTATTATTTTAAACACCCCGTTTTGTGGACCGGACAAGTATTTTGGCACGGAGGGAATAATAATTGAATATAGGGATAATAAGTAGAGAGAAAAATGAAAGTAATAATTTAAAATATAAGTTGTAGTGAATTTGAGTTTGAAATTTTTTTTTCAAAACCACAACCAAACAAAGGCAAAATAAACAAGCCAATAGCGGATCAAAAAAAAAAAAACAAGCCAATACGTACAAATTTCAGATTAATCAATAAATAAAACTGCTACATCCACCTGTACTCGCTCCCACCCTACATCAAAACCAAATCACTTTCAATTCTCAACACTGTATCAATCCAACGGTCAGTGTTCTATCAACCCAAAACCCTATCATGAGGGCGACCACTTCCGAACTTACCAGAAGTCGAGTACAAACAGAAAAACACAACTGTACTTTCTTCTCTCTTTCTTTTCGTTGTTTTCTAAGCTGCAAATCTCTCTCTCTCTCTCTCTCTCATTCATTTGCTGAGCTCTCCAATCTCTTTCCCCCTCTCCGCTCGCTCTCAAGAACTCTTTCACTCTACCGCTCAATCTATATGTATATATATGTATGAATCGAAACCCTAGAGCTCTCCGATCCAGTTGGATGGTCCGCATTACAATCAGAGAGCTCGACGCTCCGATCTAGAGAGTTGAATAGTTTCACGGAGTTCCAGAGAGAGAGAGATGTATAAGAATCAGCTGCAGGAGCTGGCGCAGAGGAGCTGTTTTAACTTGCCGTCGTACACGTGCATAAGGGAGGGTCCGGATCACGCGCCGAGGTTCAAGTCGGTCGTGAATTTCAACGGGGATTCCTTCGAGAGCCCTAGCTTTTGCACCACGCTCAGGCAGGCCGAGCACTCTGCCGCCGAGGTCGCCCTCAATGCGCTCGCCGTCAGTGGACCCTCGCATTCACTGGCCGCCAGGATTCTGGTGAGTTTTCACGTTAGGGTTTCGTCTCAATTTTTCCGTTAAGATTTGTTAATGGTCATTTTGGCATGCAGCACTCCAATGGGAGAATCCAAATCTAGGCACAAATTTGAGTAAAAGTTTCGTTAATGTAATGATAGTAAATTTGAGAAGGAGAAAAAACCCTTGCAAATTTTGAGCAAAAAAGTTTCCCTTGATTTGAGCAGAACTTAATTTGGTATGGGTTTGGGTGAAAGGAGTGGAGTGGGGTTTTCGGGATTTCCACTTAAATTTCGAGTTTGAGTTTAAAAAAAAGGTAATGATTCACTGATGGAATTGAGAAGCGGGAATGAAGTAGTGATTTTTTTATTTATTAACTCAGGTGTCCAGACCAGTTTACAGGCACCTCGACTAATCCAAGAGGCCCAATCCCACCACCCTCTTGCGGGGACTCGGAGCAAAGCTTTGTATGGACTGGCCCCAAACGAGTTGATAGCACCTAAGAGGTTCGAGCCTGAGACTTTAGAGGAGAGCAAACCCTTAAGTCTCAAGACTTGACCACTAGGCCAACCCCTTGGGGTTAAATTAGTAGTGATGTTAAGAAGATGTTCTTTTTGATTGAGTTCATACTCATTTTGTTTACTTTTACTTCTTTTTTTTCTGAGTTGTTTACTTTTAGTTGGTATTTGGTGAACACTGAACTAGTGTTGAAATTTGAAAGGGCGAAATTAACAATGCTAAGAGTTTCTGTAAAATTGTTGAGTTATGCACATGTTTTTTACTTCAACGAGGATTTCGTGAACAAAAAATTGAGAAGGGGAAGAAATTAGCAATGCTTATGTGCACAGTGTGCTACTTATGCTGTGCACTGCTAATACACGTAACCATGTGGTTTTGCAACTACCCTACTGATCTGTTGAACTTTTGCTGGAGCGTTTTTGTGACAGTCTTAGCCTCTCAGGAGAGATTAGGTGAATGGCTTTTCTGGCTGGAATCCTGGTATTTTTACATGTTCTAATTTGAGAATTGTATTGAAAACCCACGAAGCGGAATTGGTTGGTTTCTGTTGATGCAACCAACAAGAGATGGTTTTGCCCTGCCTCTTTTGATTTAGTATTCCCTTCTTTTTATTTTCTGTTCCCATCTAGATTATACGGGTTCACAATTCTGAAACTCTATCATGGGACGGGTCTTCCTGTTAGAACTTGGATCACAATGCTGGTATTTCTACTCAAATAAAGATTGAGAAATTGATGTTTTAATCACTGGCTCAAACCCTATCTAGAACTTGGTGACAGGATTGATTGTTAAGGCAGAGGTAGCATCAAAGTTAATTTGACCATAGAGGTTGTTTTGAAGTCAGAATGTTATATATTTTGATCAAGTTACAGATGTGGCTATGGTGCTTGTTGTGGATATACATGGAGATGTCCTGTGTTTCTAATGTATACTTCATAAGGTACCCACGTACGGTGTATTTTTTTTGCAGCATGATTTCATAGTAAGCTCCAGCTCGTTGTTGCCGTGTATAAAATTAAATGCCTAATGCATGTACTTATATTTTTAGACTATTGTTATGCGTTTTTTCATATTTTACATTCTTCCAACCATTCTGGTAGTGAAATGTCTTTTAGCTCACTATATGAAATTATTCACAGGATGAGACAGGGGTCTACAAAAATCTTTTGCAGGAGGTTTCACAAAGAGTAGCAGCATCTTTGCCAATATACACACCTTTCCGGTCAGGCATTGGACACCTACCTTTCAGTTGCACTGTAGAGTTGGCTGGCATTAGGTTTACTGGCGAACCAGCCAAGAACAAGAAACAAGCTGAAAAAAATGTGGCTATGACAGCTTGGTCATCTCTGAAACTACGTAAGTCCTCCTTGCATTGAGATGTAGCCACAAGAGGCTTTTCTTAAGAATGATTTAATCGTCTTCCCAATAGCAATATACATGTGGAAAAAATGGAAAATCCTGGCCTTGTATAGTATTCATGAGAAACTTTATGGAAACCCTGGAAAATAAAGGAGCTCCAGTTATAGTTGTCGCCGAATACATATGCTATCAGAAATATTTTCTGGAATTCGGTTCTATAATTTTTGGTCACACTGATGATGTATATACTTAAAACATTTCATGAATTACGGTGTTATTGGAGTAAAGTGCTGCAGGCATGCATATTGAACCCGTTTATAGGATCTTTAATGTCAATGCTCCAGTTTTGCTTGCATGCATATTGGACCTGCTGGGATGATGGTTAACGTTTGTGAATATCCATCACCAATTCAATAGATGGCCTATCTGGTTTTGCATATTGTATCGAAGGAAAAATAAGATATTCTTCCAACACCAAGAACTATTTTGAATTACTTGTCAAAAAAATGAACTTGTTGGCAGTTTTTTGGTCAATAGGTGCTAATCCTCACACATTCACAAGACGATTGTCATGCTTCCAGTGTTGATGAAACGATCTTATGCGTGTGCATTTGCATATTGACATTGCAATTTCTCGTAATTAAATAAGCATTGTATGAATGAGAGAAGAAGGGAGGTGCATATAGAGACAGGGTTTATAATATAGTATATGTAAACCTTGGGATTTTGTGTATTGCCAGGTTGGAAGGATGGTTGTTAAGGCATTACCTTCTATCTTTTGTAGTTGTAGTGATTTCAAAAACATACGTATTTAAGTTTTAAAGCTAGTGGCCTGCGTTTGCGCAAAGCTAACTTCCTTGCAGAGAAACTGTCCCTGTTCATTCCGCTTACAGACTGCAACTCAAAGACACATTTTCTCTACCTCTAAATTTGCTTTCTAGGTTATTTGCGTATCTATCAGACTATAACTGGTGGAGTGTGGAACTTGTGTGATGCATTGAGATATTGTATTCCCTAGTAAAAAGTTGCTATTTTTGGTACTTCTGAATCTAGTAGAATCCAATTAACCTCAGGCCAAGTTTATGTTTCACATCACAAATCTTGTATTAGCAGATCTTTCCTTCTTCATCCAAGTGTTTACACCCTTTCCATATCCTTAAAGATCCTTCAACCAATGCGCCTGGACAGATCTTACCAATGTAGTCCAAGTAGTTTGTCAATGCATCCTTTTAGTCTTTACCCAGCCTCAGTTATACAACTGACAAAGCCAAACCTTTCCAGTAATAGTGATGGGTTGCAAAACACAGGAAGGGCGTCCCACTTCCAAGAGGCTTTACAGGTATGAACATGGACCCTTCTGAAAGTGTGAACTACCCGTGTTGGACACTCAACAACTGGTACAGTGTAGGATATGTGTCGGACAGTTTAGTTGGATATTCTCTTGGGAAGAATTATTAGTACTTCAAGTTTCAAGTAGAGCTATGCGTAAAGCTACCATAATATGCATGAAATGCTCTATTGCACGTTGTTACAATATTTACCCAAGAAAGTTGGATCAAATGTATTACACATGAATATTTTGCAGTGTCCCTGTGTCCTCGAAATGAGAATTATATTAATCCTTACACTTAGACACCCACCACAACACTAATAATTATTCCATGTAACATGGCTTTAAAGACTATGCTAGTTCCCCATTACCATGTTTCTAGGGTAAATATAGTTTGGCACTTTTGAGTAAAAGCATGTTTATGAACTCGTTAAGAACATGACCACAGGTATAAGGCTTGTTGAAGTAAACATAAGTTTTGAAAATGAATTTAGAAGTATCAACTATGTAAATAACATGCTTCTTTTTTTGTCTGTCCAGTAGCTCAACAATCTGAGTGTTCATCATCCAAGAAGGCAAATACCGATGCTCAGGAGCATGTTGCTGTATCGCGTGCTTTGCAGAATTTTCTTAGGAAGGCAAAAATGCTTGATGTATCCTTTCCCATTCAGTTCCCAACACAAAACCCTAGTCCCTTGACCACAATGAAGCCCCCTCCTATTAGGGCATCAAAAATCCTTCCCCTCATATACTCCAAGGCTGCTCGAAACAGACATGTTATTACACCTGTAAACAACAGCTTGATGTGCCCAAGCAACAGCCCTCAAAATAGACCATTAACCCCTACAATGAATGAAACCATATTTCCAAGGGCACCAGCTGAAAGCCAACCTGTTATTGCTGCATCATATGATGTCCGGCTACCGTCACCAGAAAGCCCCAGAATCCAGCCTCTGAAGTTCCCTGCAGCTGGAGCAGCACCCTACATTCCTGTCCATAAGTTCAGGGCATACCATGGAATTGCACCACCAGTGACGATAAGAAATGCCATACCAGTTTTCTCTGCACCACCGCTTCCTCAACCTAGCCAGTCCCCACAGCAGAGGCGGCCCTCACTGGCTTGTATTGCTCCACCTGTTTGTATAAGGCCAACATTGCCAGTTTTTGCTGCTCCGCCAGTTCGTATAGAGGAGCCACCTGCTTCAACAGCTCCTCCCATCCTGCAAGCTGGAAATTCGGTGCATATGGAGAACAAGGTCCAGAACAACCAGAAGGAATCTGTGGTGGTGACACAAGAGTTGCAAGAGTTGAAGATTTAATTGCAAGCAGGGAGGTTTTGAATTGCTGGAACCTGTATTAAGGTTTTGTGCTGGTTTTGTTTTCTATACCTGTTGTGGGTTCTATGGTAGGTTTAGTCATTCCGATTTTCTTCTGCTGGGGTTTTCAAGCTCTTGGCACTGTACTGTCCACCTCAGAAAATGAATATCCAACTGCCAGATACATAATAAGATGACTGGTGGGTATGGTCCAACTGAATTTGAACCCTACTAAGATGAAGATGAGTGAGGAATAGAAAACTATAGCTGTTTTTCTAGTTCTAGTTGCTTTCGTACTTCACTAGGCTGGAGATGCTAACAACTTAATCCGTAAGAGCATCTTCAACGAACGGTATCCTATATGACATGACTTCTTTATTGTTATCCTGATCTCTTACTAGGAAAAAAAAGGCTCCTCCACCGGGAAGAGGCTCTCCTGTGGTCTGCTATCAGCCTATCACCAAAAAATTCGGCAATTTGCAATATTTTAATAGGCTCCTTTTTATTTGATGGAGTTGACAAATAGCATTGCCATTTTGATTTGTTTTGAGG
Source organism: Rhododendron kiyosumense (assembly GCA_019656275.1). Classification (NCBI taxonomy): domain Eukaryota; kingdom Viridiplantae; phylum Streptophyta; class Magnoliopsida; order Ericales; family Ericaceae; genus Rhododendron; species Rhododendron kiyosumense. The sequence continues at coordinate 3,127,794 of BPLS01000163.1, forward strand.
AAAATGAAAGATATGGTACTTGCACCACTGCAGTGCCTCAAGGTCCTGTATCTCTTAAACAGGATTCCTTTGAGGACTATGTGCTTACTTACAGAAAACCGGATCATTCAGTTCGCAACTAACAGTTCACTTTCTGTATATATCATACTATTGTGCATATGGTGATTGAGCAAATCAGTTTATGGTAAATTGATTGACTCTCTCGGTTTAGTTTGAATTATTGTTTTTCTAATCATGATTACTAGACTGGAATATCCACGTTTTGCAATGTATGTATGGATATTGTTTTCGTTATGTCTATATTTCAGTCAGTAAATCCGTGGCGGTGATGATCCAACATTCTGAGTATTGTGACTTCAGTGATTTAAGGTTCCTTTCCAATCTAAAGTTCTCGATTTAAAGCTGTTATTCTTGTAGTTCCTGCTCTTCCGGTGTAGGAACAACAAGAATATCTTCTCTTGGAAAGCCATCCAATGACAGGAAACAAAGGGAACATCTTCTCTCGAAGGAATAAAAAACAAAACCAATGACAGGAAACAACGGGAACATCTTCTCTTGAAGCTGATAGAGGATTAATGGGTTTATACAACTACGGCTCAAACTCCCATTCTCTTTTGAGTCAATGAACCATATGCAAGCAGTCAGCCACTATAATGGGCAGTTCTGACATTTTTGCTACTAAACTAGAAACCAACAAAAGAAACTTGAATTAAGCATTTGCCAGAAGAGTTTCTGCACAGAATATACATATATCTCTAACCTTGTAATCATTTACAAAACAAAGTCGGCACAGCTACCAAGCAAACATAAAGAGGTCATAAATACTGTTGAAAAGATGCATACGCAGCAGCTACAAACTCAACAAACCATGTGGTGGCATAAAACTCGTCCAGTACAAACAGTGATTCAGCATCACGAGAAGAAAGCAGTTTCCATTGCTTGGATTATCAAATTGGTATCGAAATGGAAATTTCTAAAGCTTCTGCCAGGACCTGTGTCCATGGAGTTGGCATCTACTACAGGTTTAGTTGGTTGATTTTCTGTTATCATTGAGCTGCTCCCTGTGGAACTGTTCTTCACCTTCCATACGCTAATTCCTTCGGAAAAAAATAAACGAAAAGATCGTCAGCAAAATGAATCAGAGGCCACGCTTTAATACCCAACCATGATGATTTTTGTTCATCCTGCAGAAAACCTTCAACATTCTAGCTTTCACCAATTCGTTACAACACTATCCTCCATGCTCCATTTTTGGCCATATCAGACACCAAACTAGTTGTACCTCGTCCAATGAGTCCAACTACTTTCCTTCCAATTTTAATATAGCTGAAAGTACTCTGGACAAGTGGCTTGCATGAGAGGACATGACAACAGACATACGTACTTCTATTTGTACCTGAAACTACTATCTAATCATTCTTACACATATAATACATGTCTAATTTCCTACATCAAAATCGCAAAAGCTTACTTTCTGCTGCAAAGTATCAAGATAAGGTCTTAATAGCACAATTAGACTAGTGTATCATAATGTCTGGAGCATGGGGACAGAGACAGACAGACACACCGCCTTCTTACCAGTGTATTTCAGTATTTGTGCCAGTTAAGGTCCTTGGACACGAGTATTAGATAAATCCAACACTTCAACACATACATCTGATAGTTTTTGCAGAAGGGCAGCTCTAGGATTTTAATTCAGCTAGTTTTTGCAAAAGGGCAGCTCTAGGATTTTAATTCAGCTGTGACAAAAATGTTCAGAAATTTTTTCTATACAAACAATATATAAACTTAATTTAGTTGAAAATTTATTGGGTATGGTTTAGTTTGTTTTGCTTTGCTGAGTTACAATGTCTACTTACTCACAAATGAAAGTAAATTTTCATCTAATTTGTCTTCATACGAATGATCCAATGCTGACTATATTAAAGAAAATAAAAATTTATATGTATAAAATTTATATGTATGGAATATAAAATTTCAGTGCATTTTTTGAACCCAGGTAGAGCCGCCCTTTTTTTTTGCATATACTTGGCGTACATCACAAAGCCATCAACCAAATTCAGCCCAGCTTTACGGCTATGATTTATACCAAAATGCAATTCTTTTTTCAAAATTGAAAAAATTAAAAACTCCCCCAGCTGCCAAGTTGGACAGCCAGGGTTGTCCTCAACCAGGCCAACGTGCAGCCTTATTTTTATCAACAAGATGAACTGAACTAGTTACTAGAGGTTTTACAATTCATGCCACTGTAATAAAAACAAGGCAAAAGGAAAGGTCCCAGTTTCTTAGTCGACTTTTACTCCATTTCTCAAATTAGATAGTAACCAAGGCAACTAAACAAATAAGGAGAGAAAGTTTTGCAGTTAAAGGGACAAGGAGGCCACAAACCTTTCAAAGGCATATTAGGTTTTGATGCTACTGGGGGCTGGTGTGTTGAAATCCATGCTCTCAAAGATCTACAAGAACAAAGCAATCATATACCAATGTGCCAAGTAAAAAAAAACTCGTTACTCGTGAGATGCTTTACGGAGAAAATCGACAAGGTTCTTACGCCAAGAAAGGAGCAACCATGTAAAGCTTCAGGCCAGTAATCCCTCGAGATATAACATCATCATTCGCTGGTAGAAGTTCGTCAAGCCGATGCCATGCAATTTCCTGAAGCAGACAACACGAAGCTCAATGCAAACATCACAAGGACAAGAATTTGGAGATTTAATTTATATCACCCGAATGGATTCAATTATGCAAGTGCACATACTTCTACCAATTCGACACACGAACAACATACAAGGACTTCTTCCTTCTTTCACGGACAAGTATAACGTCCGGCATATAAGAACAAAAAAGATAAACCAGTTGAACACAAGTAGAATATCAACCCAGGGCCTGGAAAAAGAAAATTGTGCCCGCTAACCCAAGGCCCGGAAGTCATATACTGTATGATGATAAGAATTTCAAACCAACAAATCTAAGACATGTCTTTTTGAAAAACATAGGGAGACCTACTGAAAAAGAATGTAAATCAAGACATGTAGCTTCAAAGGTCCTGTCAACAAAAAAATTGCGCAACTTCCATCTACAAATTCTGCAATCACGCAAGCAGGTCTTGCACTCAGGGTTACCATAATTCAACACATTTGGAACATCGAGTGTTTCTCTCAGGTATCAAGGGTAAACTTAAAGCAAAACTAGAATTTTCCTGTTTTGATGAGCAAAAAAAATATTTGTTTAGACAAACCAGTGTATAAACCAGGAAGTCAAAACTGTTAAAAACCCTACAGGTGACCCACGTAGGATGAGCTGACCATGAGATTTAGGCATTAATATTAGTTTACAACATGTAGAAAGAAGCTGCAATCAAATTAGACACCCACAAGGCCACAAAAAAATACCAAAGGAGAAATTCAGGAGAAATTTCTATCATGCGAAGGAAAAAATATAGAAGTGGACTCAAAGACTTAATTTTTTCCACAACCATGACAGTTAAGATGGAGAGACCACATACGCTGATCTCCTTTTTGGTGAGTGGGGCAAAGGCGGTATCATCTTTCACGCCGGCAACAATGTAAAGCCGCACCCTCTGCTGCCCAAATATCATCTCAATATATTCATCTTTGTTTAAGAGTTTTGAAACATCAAAACCTGTTTCCTCAAGGACCTGCCATTAAATGGAGAGGAAGAATGCAGCATCAGAATCTAAGAGCAGAAATGCAACTTTTAGGGAGCGACAGAGAGGAGATGCATGTCAGCTACCATGTGACATTCTGATTTTCTACATGGGTAGCACCTTAGCAGTCAACTGCAATTTATATCAGGAAATTACATACGGCCAATAGTCCTCGATCCTTAAGGTCAGTTGTCTTCTCTTATTTAATTTTGACAAGTACCGATACCGATATTCCATATCTTAGGTAAGAATCATCTGATGAGCAAAAGCCTTGGATCCCAAAATGACCATATACACACCATCTTATTTGGAAAACCATTCAGAAGAAAACAAGAAGAACCATTCATCTTACACTTCAATAGGAGAACCAATTCAGCTGAGAATCATTCAGAAGTTATAGTAACACTAAAAGAACAGTGGAAAACAAGCTCCAAGAAGATGGTATGCCTTCCTTGGATGATTCAAAAATAGGAAACCAAGAAGAGCATATCAGCCAAGATTCTCTGAGAACCCAAACAAAGGACAAAATCCTCCAAGGAAAATCGAACAAGGTCTCGGGCAGAACTCAAGCAAACATTCTCCTGCTTAGGGGAGCCTGAAAATGCTGTCACTGCTGAATCCCCAACACCATAACACCTCAGTGAACCATGCACAATGTTGACCTATTGCATGCAGATAACCCTACTGCAATGGGAACTCAAAACTAATGCTTGGCAAACCACACAACTCAGAAAGGATAACACAACCAGTTGCAAAGGACTGCAGGCAGTATGTGTTGGTTCATGAAAGCAGTAAGATGGTAGTAGTGACCGAGCAACGCTGTTCAAAATGACAATACTATGGTGAAATGCTTCCAGAATGGTGGTTGAGGGGGCAACGGAAACAACACTGCTGGGGTGTATGAAGGTAGCCATGGTGACCAAGGTGGTAGCAGTCACAACGGTAGCAGTGATGGGAGCAAGGGCAGTGGTAATCCTACGGTGGCAGTGAAATGACCACACAGAGGAAAAGAAAATAAGAATTCACATAAAGACCAAGGATAAATTCCAAATCCCGACAACTCCAACCAGCCTACAAAACATTGACTAGCCCATCAGAAGATGGTGACGAGAAAGTCTGCCTAATGATTATAACCGATGTTCTGTGATTAAGAAGAAGAATCCAGTAGAATCTCGCTACCATCCGAAAGAACCTCACTTCCAGCTGGGATGGAACCTTTCAAATATAAGAATCTAGCAATATAATAAAACTACAAAGTAAGAGGAAATGAGAATATTGAGATGGATGTGCAGTAAGACTTTGTGAGACAGAATTAGAAACGAGCACATTTCAGCATGATCAGTGTATCAACCATGAAGTCAGACGAAACAAGTCTTACCAATGAAGAAAATATTGTTTCATACATCACCTTTTTAATCAAGCTGACCTCTTTCTGGCCTAAAGCTAGAAAGTAACGAGGAACAAAAATTAAATTTCTCCTGTTTGAACTCATTTCCATTAGTTTAAGACTTTAAGTCTTACTGTAAAAACTAGTGTTTGGTAAATTGGTATCGGTTCCGCTAATAGGTGCCCCAGGGCAATGGTTTAGATGCAATATATACACCTATCTATATGAATTGTGTTGATGGGAACTCACAAAAAATTAATTTTCACTACTATTTTCTATACTAGTTATAAATGCTTATAATACTCTTTTCTAATGACAATATTACCCTCATTATCCTTCTAAAAATTAGGTCAGTGAGATGATAATTAACAAGTGTACATTTTCATATTCTCGTTTTTTTTTTCCACTTTCCAATAAACACATGAAAATAAGAATGGGCAACAGATTGAAATGGCAACACTCTCTCTACTATAGTATCATTTATGGCCAAATGAACAATTTTATTGAATCAAAACAAAAAACTAGAAACATAAACAATATTTTTTCGTAATATTAAAATCCAACAATTGGGAAGTACTACCACAAACAATTAATAGCAACCCATTAGTCTCAATCTTTCATAGTCTAGAAGAGAGGGGGAAAAAAAACTACAGTTGCACAACAACTACTCTGCTGAGATAGAAAACTCGAAGAAAATTAGAAAATTTTATCAAGTTTTTACAATTATCAAATGAGTTGAGTTTTTAAAAGACAAATTAAAAAAAAATTCAAATTAATGAGGACTTGAATTATTTGTGTATAATTTTGGAGTAGGCCCCACACACCATCATTGCATATATTGTCTCTAGGCAGAGTTTTTTTTTGTTCGGTTGGTAGATTTTTTTTTTTTTTTTTAAGCATGTAATTTGTTTAGTTTGAAAGTGGAGCATATGAACAGATTGGTTGGTAAGCTCTGATGAAGGAAATGTTTAAAAGGGAAAAGTAAATGGTGGGCAGTATATAGCTAGGCATTACTATCTCCCATTTTTCATCAATTTTGTATATAGCTAGATGAAGTTGAACAGTCAACAGTCATTTTTGTAATTCAAAAAATTGTTACTTCTTTTGATGAAATGGTTTGTATTCTCAACATCATTAATTTAGTAAATTTAGAAATTATTTTAATACAACCATATAAAGCAAACATAAAAAAACATAGTTATGAATTTTTACGACCAAAATACATAAGTAATATAGAACTAGTAAAATTTGATACAGGGGTAGATTTGACCCTATTTGATACTACTACGATCATTAATGAGACTAATTGGAGAACTCTTAATTTACCAATGCACGTAATTAATTATCCTTTCAAGTTAAAATGGTGCATACCACCTTTTACCTCATTTAATATGCTTAAAGTTGTGCCCCAGGGGCATCTGTTAGAATTGGCCAATTGGTATTTACTGCTCATACGAGAACATTTAGGAATACCAAATGAAAAAGAAAAATTACTTCTCTGATTGCACATGTGTGGTCTTCCTCGTCTTTGTTCTTCTTCCCACGGGGGAAACTCCAACTTGTCCCCTTCCATCCCTTCACTAATAAGCACTGCAAATTTCACAAATTCAGGATGTATTACAATTTAGTACTGTTGCAGAATAGAAACGCGTGGTTATTATGCATTAAGAGAACAGGGAGGTTGTTTACATTTATTTAGCAGTGGGTTGTTTGGTTCAGAGAAGGCTTTGTGAGTACCACTACCACCACATAGTTACAATTGAAACCAATGCTTGTTTTCATACTCCAAGCTGCAGATCACTCCATTAAACACAGACTCTCAAATTTCTAACTTCTGAAACGGTACATAAGACAATCCAGTTAAAAATTTTGTCCAATGTTTTTTTCTTGAAAGAATAACAGCTTGAAACTGCAAATTTGGGAAAATCTTCTTTGCCAGCGACACAAGCTTATTATGCTCCGGGTTTCAGGACTATGACCAAGAGCTACTCTTCAATCTACACAAATTACAGCATTATTTCGAGTTATAAATTGTCTGGTCATTTTTTCCATAGTTCATCTTCACCCTATTACAAGTCCAAACTTATTTTTGAAGCCAATTAGGTCCTAATTTCCTTTACCCGTCATACTCCTTTAGTTCAAATCCCCACTGTCCTGGCTACATTCAAGTTCTGATTATTTGAAAAGTACTCCCTCCATCTCAAAAAATTTGGTCCCTTTTCGGGAATCCAACATTTCAACGGGACACCATCCTTCTCTTCAAAATGTATAAGGTTTCCAAGATTACCCTTCAGGCTTCAGCTATGCGGTGGTAAATTTGAAATCCATGCATTTTTCTCCTTATGGGGAGGAAGGGCAATAAATGAAGTGTTTCCAAAAAAAATTCCTTGACTAGTCAAAATTGACAAGTAACATGGAAGATCTAAAAAAGGAAGTATTAGATTGTTAACCACCAACTCATCTAAAAGCTTAAGTTGTTAAGAGAGAGGGGTAACTTTATTACGTATACCTTCAACACACCCCTCACATGTAGCCAGGCTCTCCTTTATAAGCGGGCTAAAATGTGTAAATATTTTAATATTAGGTAAGCGGTGAGGTTCGAACACAGGATCTATTGCCTGCTCTGATACCATATTAAATTGTTAACCACCAACTCATCTAAAAGCTTAAGCTGTTAGAGAGGGGGTAACTTTATTACTTATACATTCAACAAGAAGTATGGAAAATTTTTGGGACAAAGGGAGTAATAATTCATAACAATTTCTGGATCCATGGACACATAAGACCATTCCAATTTAGTTCCGCTCCAACCAAGAAATGCCTACTACAAGTGGAGAAGGTCGTAGCTCGTATGAGAAACAGGCTCTGTTCTAAATGGCGGCCGCCAAGGCCGCCTAGGCGCTTGGAGGTGCCCTGCCGCCACGCCAATAGCCCTTGGCGTTTGATTTGGCGCCCAGGAGGTTTGGCGGGGTTTGGTGGTCGCCTAGGCGGGCTTGGCGGCCGCCTAGGCGTCCTTGGCGGTGGTGTCGGCGTCTTTGGAGGCCTAAAAAATATATATATAAAAGTAATACAAGGAGGTGAGCGAAGCCTTACTACTTATTGTCCTATTCAACTTATTTTCTAGTTGCTACTACTTAATTTCATTTGGGTTTGTACTTTGAGGTTTGAATTTGCATTATGGATAGATGGAATATAGTTTGATTGGATAATGATTTGTTAAAAAAAAAAAAATTCCGCCGAATTGCTTGGCGCCGCCTAGGCGGCTTGGCGCTTGGAGGTGGGTCTCTGCCCTACCAGCGCCAAGCGCCATTTAGAACATTGGAAACAGGAGAGACAATGCACTACTTAGTGAAAAGTGTGGGTGCGTAAAAGTATATCCAACCCAGGAATAGAACTGTCTTAACATTTTAGAGAGGTTTCCGACATCCAGTTATTCTATACCTAGTAGAAACATGCATCTCTGACTCTTTGTGGTTGATCAACATCATGGTCAGTAGCTTGAAGTTACGAAAACAAACGGTGCTTATAACGATTTTGTTAAGTATATACAAGCTTTCATTCAATAACACCTTACCCGTTCATATGATTCGTCTAGAATGATAGCTCCAGTGACAGGAACTCGAACCTTGTATGAAGTGAAGTCCTTGAATATGTCATCTATGTGAGCAACATAAGGTCTCAAAACATCACAGCTGTTAAACACTGTAATTCATTAAGGGAAATGGGAATTTCAACAAAATCTATATGATGAAAGAACCAAAATATGCTCTAAAATAAAAATAGAAGCTTGAAAGAAACAACGCAAATAAAATCACAAACTTTAGCCAGCCTTCTTGATGGTACTTTAAGCGCAAGTACATCCAAACAAGAAGTAATATGCAACAAGGACGTCATCAGATTATGCTGTAATAACCTTATTGAAAACACAACTGAAAATAGACACTGAGGAGGATACTTAAAGATGTGAACTCCTTCAGAGTGAATGATTTCAGCGATGGATTGTTTTCCACTGAGTTGTCCTCATAGAACCAATGTGCATACTCCACCAGAAACAAAATTCTCTCAAATGACTGTTGATCTTCTTTTGGGACATTCAAAACAAACCGACTACAAGAAAATAATAACAAGAATAATGAAAAAGTCAGAAACCATCCATGGATTGCCAAACATAAGTGCTAAGCAACAAAAGATAATAGCATTCAATGCATAAACTTCAGTAGATGAAAGTGAGTTGGACTAAGAGAGATGGGGACTACAGTTCTAAAGAATGGTCTGTAAATTAATGACGTGTGAAATGACAACCACATTAAACGATCAATGGTAACACATAACCACACGTGGGGTATGTTCAACCACCAAAAAAACAATGGTTAAAGTTTATATATAAATCGAAAACAAGAATTATAAGTCTTTCATATTGTGGATCAGTGTACCGCAACCCACAAGAACTTTAAATCACGTTTTCAAGCTCTTAGAGCATCTCCAACAGAGGTAGTAAATGTCAAAAACTAGGAGATTTAGAGGTTCAGTCAGGTCGTAGGAGTAACAGCAGAACCTTCAAAAGTTAACCCACACTTCAAATTTCTATCCTCTATCTACAAATTTGAAGGTTGAGAAACAACCTTCAAGTATTAAAGAATACACTTTTTATTCCCCTTCCATTTACTTTTGAATACAAATAGAAATTGACTGTGTATTTACTATTTATTTTTATCCTTTTTCCACTTTTTAATGCCTATGAATACTAATTGTTCTAGGGTTTTTCATCCGTTGTAGGGTTTTTTGACTACCAAATTTTTAAACTTTTTCACTCTCCTATATTTGTTTTAATCTTCATGAGTTCTATAAATGTTCCAAAAAATGGTTCTTATATTCCAGAAATAAATTTTCCTACATGTATCGATGATGGACAATCTTAACTTCCTTCTCAATCCTCTGAACCACATACACAACATGTGGGCAATTCATTGGCAACAGATAAGTTTAGAAAAAACAAAGAGGTGACAACTAATAAATAGATGGCGACAACAAATTGTATAATCTAAACGAAAGAAAGGTCAATTTTTTTGGAGTATTAAATTAATAAAGACCTCTAAAGTGCACTCTACTAACACACCCTTCAAATCACATAGAAAGGTACAGTAAAGTTCAATTTTGAAGCTAACTTTTGTAAATTCTGCTGGAGATGCTCTTATAATTTCTTATTTGATCCTTGCAAAGAATAAACAATACCAATGCGCATGATGTTTGTGAAGATAATCACGCCCATTGAATACAATGAACTCACTCAGATTAAGAAAAACAACAACAAACTTATTGCACCGTGATTCTGGAAACAAATTCCACCAGCATCTCTGTCACTTTCAGAACTCCAACACAACCAACAGATTGGATCTTTTTTCCCGTGCCAGTCCATACATTTGTATAGAATCTACAGAGACACAGAAACATATGTCCCCATTTGTCGACAGTGTAATGGAATGAATCCCTACAAATTTGTTTCCACGTCAATTATCCTATAAACCCTATCACTTGATTACCACACACTTGTGCAACTGATAGACAAAAACATTTCCACGTATGAATCGGAATTAATAGGAGTAAGAGATTGAACAGAAGAAATGAACCTGCAGAGATCGTCGAGGAGTTCTTGAGGAGGGAGACCGTTCTTCAAAGGAGCGCTCGAAGATCTATGGAGACCTGACATTAGAGTTCTCTCTGTTTGGTTTACAACCTAAAAAATAAAAACTAGTAGCAGAATAAACCCTAATTTGACAACTCTTTTGTATACTGGGGAAAAAAACCCAAGAAAGAGCTCCGAGAGATTTTCACGACCAGAGAAAGCTAAAGCAGTTGTTGATCTTCGCTTCAGAACAAGTATGCGATGTCAGTCCAGTTGGCTTACAACAGGCATCAAACGACAGCCAGCAGTGCGCCCTTCCCTATTTGTAGATTTTCTCTTCTTATACCAAAGCTTTGATTTCCCTTGTGGTGCATTTGCCACGCCAGGGTTCGAGCTATTATGGATGGATGGTACCTCTCTCTCTCTCTCTCTCTCTCCCAAACAAAAATGATTTGATCCTCTGTTTGGAACAAGGGAATGGATGAGAAAATGTGAGAAAATAAAATCTGTACTCTCTTGAAAAGTGAGAGGGGAAATAGTAGTAGAAATTAAGGGTCATTTCACGATATATTTTTATTCTTAGAATTTTTTGACTAAATTTATTTTTCAGAATTTTTATTCAATTTTTCATCGTAATTTTAAAAATTAATTATTCATCTCGACGAGAGGAATCGAATGACTATAAAAATAAAAAATGTAGACCGAAATTGAAAAAAGTTTATGTAATGTAGACAAAATATACCAACTATTTAGTATCAACTGACATTATTTCGTCTTTAGTAAAAAGGATTTTGACTTTTAATCATAATTTTTTATTTTTTAGTCTCATTGCAGAAAATAATTCATAAAAATAAAATATGAATTTAACAAAAATTCATAGAATGTGGACAAAAATACCCAAAATATAGGGTGAACTCCTGCTTTCATAATTTACTTTAACTTTTCTTACTTTATTAGTAAAAAATAATAATACTCCACTTTCCCTCTAATTTTTCCCAGTGAAATTACACGAAAACTCCCTCATCTATACGTTTTAAACACAAACACCCCATAACTTTTAAAAATGCACAGGCATACCCTCTCACGAATCACACATGCTAATGATTAAAATGTTAAGCCCCCCAACAAAGACTATCAAACCGTATAAGTGCATAATATGTGCAAAACCTAAAATGATGTGACATGCTAATGAATGAAATTTTCAGAGGTTCCTCTTAGATTTTGGGCGCTATACATCACCTTATTTGTTGTAGTGACCTAAAACGATATAATATGCTGAATGAATATTAAAACCTTAGCCAGGATATTTCAAAATAACATGCTATACGTTTTCTTTTAAGAAATTCAAAACAACAAAAAGTATGTCAAAATAAGCTTATCACATAGATTAAATAACATAAAATGGGTCTATGTTACTTCACATTTAACTGATTGCTTCGTTGTCTCCGATATGAAGGAATAAAACCTCAAGCGTAGGGTTTAATACGTCGAGATAAGCATAATAATCTGGAAGACCAGGTATCGTACCCAAGAAAATTTTTATACGGCTTGGATGGATTTGTAGATATAAGCAAGGTTTTCGGCCTTTAGACAGCCAATTTTGTTTTACTTTAAGCGGTGGAAAAATAAACACCTAAATTAAACGAAGATTTAACTAAGATAAAAGGAAGACTAGGTCGAGGAGATCCTAACACCCACGACTCAAGTTAAATCACTTTTCTCATCTATTTACTCGGTTTGAGATACACAATTAAGGTTCTCAACCCGGAAGAAATGTGGTTTGATTACCGAGCGAGTTCTAAAATTCATTTGGCAAACGCCTCGAGCGACAGAGTTCCAAGCATCGTATGTGGCAAGTAGCTCGCTCTTGTCTACACATGATCAAAAGGTTTGACAAACGAACCCGAACTAACTTGATTTTCGAACCAAAGATTGGAACTTTATGATGAGAAAAATAATATCAACTTAAGCCATGAGATGCTAGTCATCCCATGACCAAGCCCTATGAAACTATTCACTCATATCTAGAGAAATAAAGCAAGATAAAATCTAGCTAACATATTGAATCAACAAAATTTGAAATAAACTCGAGATTATGATAGATCGGAACCCTAGCTATAACTTTAATGAAGATAAAAATAGCAAAGCAAAATTAACTAAGACAGAAAATGCAGTTTTTAAGCTAAGAAAATGAAGAACAAAACAAGAACAATTCCAAATGTAAGCAAATCTATTCTATTATTCTAGATCTAGAAATGAGAACTATTCTTGCTAATTCGTGCAATGGTGACATAACGGGGTATTTATACCGCCCCCAAAATTACACCCACAATCCGTACAAAGATGCGCTAATTTTTAGCTACGAAAGCCCATCGGTACTGATACCTCTGTTGCCTTGGTATCGATACCGAGCTCAACAAGCTGGCTCCTTTAACCCTCTCGGTACCGATACCTCTGCTGCCTAGGTATCAGTATTGAAACCTTTAACTCCAGCACTTGCTCTTTGGTCCTTGTCTTGGCCTTTCGTGCTGTCGGGTCACTTCCGTCCTTCATGGCTTTAGCTTCTTGGGGCTTGGCTACCCTCAAGGGTCATCCAAGACATTAACAATAGCTTATTTGCATAATTTTTCCTGAAATACTTTATAACAGTCTTACACAAAGTGAAAGAAAACAACTAATTTAACGACATAATTAAACTAAACTAAAAACTTAGCGCACCCTTAATGGCATTATCGGGTGCTTATCACTGATTCAAATTAGAAGTCTATTAAAGGTTTTGAGTGAATAATTTCATTTGCTTTATTGTAGTAGACGAAATTCTATAGAAAAAATGTAGTACTTTTGAGGGTTGTGGAACATTTTTGTTGGCTTTTTTGTTTAATATATTTTTTACTCTTTTGGTTCATATTCAATGGGGAAATTAAATGACTAAACATTCATGGAATCAGCTAAAAAAGCCCATTAAAGTAACAAAGAAGCGGTTTTATTTTTGAAGTTTTTCAATAATGCATTCAACATCAAAGGGCAAAAAATAAAAAAAATGACAAATATTGAGAATATCTTTTAATAGAAAAAAAGATGAGAACATTTATTAAAACTAAAAATGGTGACCAAAAAGCCTTGTACCTTTTTTTGTGTGCCAATATTATATACATCAGCGGGAGTTAATGGGGAAAGTTAGTGAGTTAGTCCACACGGGGTTCAGAAACTAAATACGACTCTGAACCCACAAACTGTCTACCGCGGGACTCAAACCCAACTGGGCTACAAGCCCATTGGCAAAGCCCTATACTTTTTGACACAATTTAAACTCAGGAAATTGTATTTGACCGAATTTAAATTTCTAATTCAATTCTACCGTTGATGATGTTGGTTTTCTTGCTCTACACGACAGTATTCTCCCCGTATCCAGCTTGCATTTTATTTATTTTATTAGTAAAGCTACGCCCACCGATTGCCGTTCCACTTTTTTTTTTTTTCAAAAATAAGGTAATTTTAAACTTAAATATAATGAAAATAAAAAATATTTTTTAATTTTTTTTACACTGTTTAAAAGATCTTAATGAGATTATCAAACAAGATCTATATTGGTAGGAAAATTATTGGCATAAACACATGATTTTTAAGCTTGAAATTATCTTCATTTTCTAAAAGTTCTTTTTTCCGAAACCGGAATGGGAAGTCGGTGAACTTCCGCCAATACTTGATACCTTATATACGACGCCGTTCTAGATGTTTTTTTGGTGTTGAAACATTTAGTTTTATCTTTCTATTAGAATTCTTCAACGAGAGCTTAGAGTTAAAAATTAATTATGATCCTTTAGGATAAAATGATGAGAAAAATAAGATCTTTGCACCGATTCAAACGGATTAAAAATCGGAGCACTTAATTTTTTCATTTGGTTTTATAGTTTTCTTAGGCTCTTCAACGAAAGCCTTAGGGCTAAAAATTAATTATGATCATTTAAGATAAAATGATAAAAAAAATAAAATCTTTGCACCGGCTCAAACGGATTCAACATTGAAATAATTAATTTTGTTAGATGGTTATATATTTAAAAATATAATTAAAAAATTGGAAAATAAAGTAAAAATCTTATTTTTAACTTTCAATCCGTTTAAATCGGTGTAAAGATTTTATTTTTCTGATCATTTTATCTTAAAGGATCATGATTAATTTTTAGCTCTAAGACTCTCGCTGAAAAGCCTTAAGAACCATAAAACCAAATGTTTCAACGCAAGGAAAAAAAACAATCCAAAACGGTGCCGTATAAGGTATCAGTGGAAGTTCAAGTTGGTGGGCGTAGATTTTTGGTATTTATTTTTTGATATTCATCTATCTTGCAAATTGAATTTAAATATCTGTTCACACCCACCTCTCTGATGTCTTGTTTGGAACATTTTTTTTGAAAAATATTTTTCAAAAGATTTATCTTAAATTCCCCTTACTTCTAATCATTTCTCTCTTTATCTCTCCTAACTTATTACCTATACTAGTTTTTAAAAAAAAATTTCAGAAAGTGTTACAAACAAAATTTGTACGACTACAAGTTTGGGAAAACTAGGTGAGGTAAGGATTCCCTAGGTTGTACCCTTATAACAAAATAAACCCTAGTTTTCCAAGTGTTTCAGTTTCAACCCCGTGCTTTTAAAATGGTTTTTCATCAATCCCAAACAAACGGCAAATGGGAATCTCTGATTTTTCAGAGCGGGGGAGGATGGCATGATTAAAGAATCTTTCGAACTCTCTCTGCAACCGAAATCGAAACCTGTCTGAGAGAGAGAGAGAGAGAGAGAGAGAGAGAGAGAGAGAGAGAGAGATGCGGACGGTGCCACTGGGAATCTCAGTGTCTCCAACCTCCGTCAATCGCCATTCCAATTGCAATAAGCTCAAACCAACCTTTGCTTATAGGCTCTCTCGCTTCGATTCCCTTCTCTCTCATCTCCCAAATTCAGGTATAGTAGTAGCATTTATGCTCTCTGTTTGAATTGATGGTTTTCCCGAACATTTCCTAGCTTGACTACTCTTCTTTGGATTTTTATGGTTGTGTTTCTGTATTATGTTCTCATTCTTTGAATTTGTGGACGCGAATTGGATTTGACCTTCGTTTCTTTTTCGGGGAGATAGTTTAAGCTCCTTTTATTAAGAATTTGGATTTGTTTTGCTCCTTATGGTGTTTGTCCAATCGTTGACCTGGTTTTTTCAATTTCTTTGCCTAAGTAAGCTAAGTTGGTATCTACTAAGCTGAGTTGGTATCTACTACTTTTCTGCCGTTCAATCAGATTTCTGTTAGCTAGTAAAAGTAATTCTATGGGCTGATTTATGAGTTTTTGAACGGTTACGGTCCTCTTATGTATTGTAGTTTTTAATAGGCAAGGTAAATCTTAATATGGCTTGTTCTCCTTTGTTCTTGTTAATCTCGAAGTCTCTGGCTGATTGCAAAAAAGAAGTACAGTTCTTCAGGTTGTGTTCTTCCCACCCGACTGTAATTTTTAAATGTATCCGTAAACCTAGCTTACATTGACCAAAAAAATATAAAAATAAAAATTCCAATCTTATTGCGAGAGTTACTTCTAGCATAATATGATTTAGCATATATTGCCTGGAAGGTGCATGCTTAAAACCAGTATCCAGTCAGCAGGTTGCTCGAAAATGGCGCTTTTGTTGTCATTGGAACCATTAGGTCACCAATTGTTCATAAAGCTCAATCTATTGGGAAAAAGTTCAACAATGTCTCTCTCTCTCTCATGCAAATGAGGGAACTTCATCTTGCGTGTGGAGATGCCATTATTTGTAGATACAGGGAAACAAAGTGCAAGGAATAGAAGTGGAATGCAAACCAAGAATTATTGCAAGTAGAGAGACTAGAACATAGGACCCGTAAGATACCAAGACCCTATTCGGTTTGAGTTTTGAGGGAGGTTTTTGAGAGTAATGATTGGAGAGAGATAGAGAAAATTTATTGAGGACCGTACCCAAGGGTTTTGAGACCCCAAAACGAACAAAGCCCAAGGCTCTGATATCATGTTAGGGCAATTGTATGAAAAGCTAAAGCTGCCAGGAAATGCACCCAATAACATATATCGACTATACAAAAACAAATTTGGACAACCCTTTCTAACCTAATCACGATAACGTGGTTGGGAATTATAAGTTTCCTCTTCTTGTTGTTTCTTCTCTTCCCCCACCCCCCCCCCCCCCCCCCTGTTGGACTGAATTGTTGAAGAATCTTACTATCAATGTTCCTGTCTTTGGGTATAGGTTTGCTTTGCAGAGCCAGTCAAGTTGCTGAACTATTCCCTCCAACTGTATCGCCTGAAATAGTTGTTCGAGAAGCCAGGATAGAGGACTCTTGGGAAGTGGCTGAGACTCATTGCAGCTCCTTCTTCCCTGGATACTCATTCCCTCTAGATTTTGTGCTGAGAATTGACAGGCTGGTGGCAATGCTCTCTGGATTCTCTGTGCCTCCGGGTTGCCGAAGAACTTGTTTGGTTGCTGTTACCAGTAGCTCGTTTCTTGATGCTTTCTTCTTTGGTAGTGAAGATTGTAAAATAGGAGGTCAAAATGGTGGATTTATTTTAAACAAGGGGAATGTGGCTGGGATATTAACTGTGGATACCGTGGCTGATTTTCTGCCGAGGAAAGGACCACTTCGGCAGAGAAGGTGAGATCAGTTTTCGCTGCTTTGTTCATGAATCTATTTATGAAAGCATTTGGTTTGCGATGTGTAATATTGCAAACATGTTTTCAGTTGGCTAGTGCACAAACATAGTGCTTAACGTAACCCTCCCATGATCCCATCTAAGATGGAACAGCTGACCTGAATTTTCATTACCATCACTTATCTTTCACTTAGTGCAAAAAATTTAAAAGAAAGAAAGAAAGAAAAGAGGAAAGAAAACCAGTGTTCTAAAGTCAGCCTAGGTGGCCGACTAGGCGCTGGTCTGCTGCCTCGACTAGGGGCCTAGGCGTTGAATTAGGCGGCAAGACATTAGTCGGTTGATAGGTGGGATTAGTCGGCGACTAATTGTCTAGGCGGCGATAATCGACTTGGTGGGATTAGGTGGTTAGAAGGGATTAATTGGAGAATTAGCTGGCTAGGCGTGATTAATTGAAGAATTAAGTGGCTAGGCGGGATTAATTGAAGAATTAAGTAGCTAGCCAGAATTAATCATGGGTTAAATATGTAATTTTGCAAATCTAAGGGGTTAAATGTTGTGGTAATGCTGTAGTTTTAATATAATATACATCTAATGGTAATAGGACAGCGGAAATATCCCATTGGGCTTAGTGTCCTTATGCAACTACCAGTAAGTTAAGCAAGTGAAGCTACCATCGTAACCCTTTTGACTTTTGAACGAACTCTTATGAGAGCAATTGAGGCCAAAAAGACAGGGTTTCATGACAGAACCTGAAGCTTTGAAGCGACCTGCAGTGACAGCCATCAAAGAAAGAAGTAAAGGCTTGCAGGATCAAGTGGGAGGGAGTTAGGAATTATCCAATGCAAATGATCTATATCTAAACCTAAATCAATATAAATATTATGCATACATCTATGCTATACAAAATAAATTGAAATTATGTGTATGTAGGCTCTATTTACTTTGTTTGGATGTGAATTAATGTTTTGCTGTACTTATGTTGTTCTACTTCCTCAAAACTTGGGGAGGTAATATTTTTATAAAAAAGAAATTAAAAAGGAAAAACTGACTAATCTCTAGGAGCCGATTAATCGTGCCTGGGTGCTAGGCGATGCCTAGCCGCCTGACCCAATGACTTTAGAACATTGAAGAAAATGAAAAAGAAGACACCATTGATGATCGCGATTCTGGGGGTAAGGTCTTTACTGAACCAAGATCGTAATTCCTTTCTAATTTGATTGACCTTACTCTTACTACACAATAGATGGATGACCAAGAGCAGTGAAGAGATGGATGACCAAGAGCAGTGAAGAGACCTAGACTGTTTTTCATGCATGTGGATAATACAGATTGTTTATTATGTTTGTATGGATGCATTTGTGTGTGCACAATTGCACACTCGAAGAAATACAATACCACATGTGACCGGCGGCCACCAATAGAGTAGGATGGTTAAATAAATTTAACAGATGGACTTGTAAGTTCCATGTCTATGGGCTTCAAGTTGTTCATCTCCTCTTTCCTATCTATCCATCCATCATGCTTTGACTTGACGACAATCTTTGAAATTCCTTCTGCCAAACCACTGCTCGACCACCCATTGCTTGATGCTTTTAACCTTGCATCATCACTGCTGCAGCTAACTTTCCTTCGCATTTCACCGTATGCTACCTCCACCGGATTTTGCAGTCACCAATAGGTTTGACATCCTGCTACCAAATGCAATAACATTTCCACTTTTTATCGCCAGGAGTACTAGCTATCAACCTTTTATCGTTAGCACTTAACACCACGGCCAACTTCAATAGTCAAGTACCTTTACCATCTCTCCTCATGCTATCACCATCTGTTGTCCTCTGTGAGAGCTCTGACTTATTGTAGTACGTTAATTTAAGGTCCAGAAGTCATGCTCTCTTTAATAACAAAATCAATTCAATTCACCTCCACAAAAGGTCAAAGTTTGAGGCAAGACTTTCCCCTTTCCTAGACTACGACCTCCCTATGTAACCCAAAAATAAAAACCTCACAATCTGCATGAACTTGAATTTTGGTGGTTGTCTAGTTCGCCAAGTTTAATCCCATTGGTATTCCATTATATTTTTGGAATGTCATTGAGAAGGTTTTCAAATGCATATTGACTATTTAATTTTATCACTAGAATTTAGTCTGTCAGGATGCACAAAGGGATAAGAATCACAAATCACCTCATAGCTAGTGAATTTAAATGTGTTTAGGTACTACAAATAAATTCAGTTGAGTTGTGGAAATACTGTTGTAAGTTGCCTTAAGGCGCCTTCTGACCAGGCACAAAGCCACTAAATTACAACTTGAGAATATCAAAACAAATGCCCCATTTTTCACAGAAACTCTTGGAGTCCTGGACATTGTCTTTGATTCCCCTAAAACTCAAAGCTTTACACCTAACATAAAAAACGATCCTTTCTACAATAGATAAAGAGCTGTTAAATACATTCTCTCATACATCCTACTCTTCCTTTCTCTCCAAATGTGGTAAATAGTAGTAGTAGCCCAAGCAAGCTTCTTTAAAGAAATGAAAAAATGAGTTACTTCTTACAATTCCTTTATCCCTCCGTTAACGCTGTTGTATAAAAAGCATCTATGTAAGCACGATTATATGACCAATTATTTATGAAATTTCTAATTTTATCCCAAAGAATTTTTTGTTTAGCAAATAAATTAATTAATTTCAAAACTAAATTAATTAATTCCAAGTTTTGAAAAGATGAATAAACAGGTTTATAGATAAAAAGTGCGAAAAATATTCCAAAATAGGCTATACGGACTGAAAAAATAGCATCTTGCCCAAATTCAGCCCAATCCGAAGAATTTTTAAAATTTTGATGCAAAAGATATCACTAGGATTTAGTGTGTCAGGATGCACTATGGGATAAGAATCACAAATCACCTCATATCTAGTGAATTTAAATGTGTTTAGGTACTACAATTAAATTCAGTTGAGTTGTGGAAAATAATGTTATTGACTTCATCCCATCGATATCCACCTTCATCGCCAACCACTTAAAATGGGTGCTCTCTTTGTTGCTCTTTTCCCTTGTTGCTCTTTTCCCTTGCCTTAAGATTGATAAGTAGATTGGTCGTTGCTTACCCTAAATTAATGTTCCACTTGGTACATGTTGCCGACCATTTCTCCATTAGTCTTGCATCCAGTTTGTCATCGCAATTTTTGTGTATCTAAACAATGTTGGTGGCTTTGATGTGGGTCTTGTGCCCATGAGGAAATGACGTTCTGAACTCTTGTGGACTTCATATTTCCATATGCCAAAAGAGCATAGTGCAATCTGTCTACATTTGGTCAGATGTGAATGAATAGAATTACTTATCCGTCGATCTAATAGAAACCGTCTCTCCAGGGTTTTTGAATGAAGATTTAGATTCAAGATTCCTTTGTATATTACTTATAAGCTCAAGAGAGGACGGACTGTCAAAATAGTGTTTGATATTCATGCTAAAGTTAGGGGGTGGTGTGCAGAGTTCAATGCGTGTTCATATTGGGAGGGAAGTATTTGATTTACAGTATTTGTCTCACATTTATGGTTTCGTAGATTAGGATACTGCACAAGATTTGAGGAATTTGAATAATCTTGTCTCTTTTGTGGGTTCATGTATTTGACAAATTTTGGTCTCGTTACTGTATTTTGTTAGATGACTGCGTCATCCTGCCTAGAACAAATGCCTTTTTGGTGATGCATGTAAACCTTCTGTTGTCACTAATGTTCTTATAAAACGCAAAATTTGTCAAATGCATTCTGGCAAGACCCAACTTTTGGATCTCACGCAAGGTTGTATGTGCAAGTTACTTTCTGCTACCCCTGAATGGCACTTGCTAGTGCCAATCTTTTAGTGGTATTGCAGAATCCCCATGGGAACTTTTACTTCCCACGTAAAACTCTTATGCCTTTTGTGGCCTACTGTTTTACTGTACAGGCATCAACGTACACCATTACAATTTTGGGGGATGTATATTCAAATTATAGTAGACTAACTGTGGTTTAATTGTTTGATAAT
The DNA here is from genome assembly GCA_019656275.1 of Rhododendron kiyosumense. Taxonomy (NCBI): domain Eukaryota; kingdom Viridiplantae; phylum Streptophyta; class Magnoliopsida; order Ericales; family Ericaceae; genus Rhododendron; species Rhododendron kiyosumense. The sequence goes on from BPLS01000163.1 coordinate 3,149,160, forward strand.
CTGTTTTTCGCACTTACTGAACAATTTTTCTGTTACAAGTGAGGCATGTGTTAAATTTGCAGGACTGGAATTGCATACATATCAAATGTGGCAGTTCGGGAGAGATTTCGAAGGAAGGGGATAGCTAAAAGGCTAGTAGCGAAGGCGGAGGCTCTAGCCAGAACCTGGGGCTGCCATGCAATTTCATTGCACTGTGACCTGAACAACCCTGGGGCATCAAAGTTATACATTGGGCAAGGTTTTAAATGTGTCACAGTGCCAGAAGGTGCAAATTGGCCCCAACCAAAGACTTCTCCGAATATGCAGTTCAACTTCATGATGAAGCTTCTCAACACTTCGTAGGTTCTTTAGGAACATACAAGTATTTTACTTATCAAAAAAAAAAAAAACATACAAGTATTTAAAATGAATGCCGATAAAAAAAAAAGTATTCAAAATGAAAAATCAGTCGAAATATTGAGGTTAAACGAGGATGTTTCAAGTTGTTGTATGTGTATATAAACTGAACGGGGAATAAGGTGCGGATTTTGGAGTTGATGTACTATTTATGGTGCTGTGATGCTCAACCTGTGCATGTAACTTCTGTGTGAAGATACATCAGTTTGGCTGCTAAACTGGTGGCTGTACTTGTGCGTTTCCCCCTTTGCCTTGTTCAGTTGTATTGACTCATTTGGTTCACCTTTTCCAGTTTTGAGCACACCAAGTTCTCTCTGATCAGAAAAAAGGAGCACATCATGTTCTCTCGCTTTCTCCCCTTTCGCGCTTAAAGGGCTTCACCTAAAGATTTCCTTAGATTGGTTTTCTCCTCCAGGATCCAAACGGGGAAAAAGGACTTGAGGGGAAGTTACGGGTGACTTTAGTATATGTTCTATCTGAGTGTGTGAGTGTGAATTTGTAATGATTCTTCACCTAAGAGCGGAGTAATTTTCTGTGTCAATTTTGTAGAGCGAAAAGGTGAGACGTTTGGTCCCGTTCTTTTTTTCCCCTTATCTTGTCAGTGACCACTTAATATAAGAAATTCAGATATAGATGTGTTCGGAGTTGTTTGTTAGATGTGTCTTCTATTCTACATGCATCATTTGGGTCAAGTGCATCCAACGACGTAGGGTTTTGTATCTGGCTTCAAACACAAGGGGATCCGGGGTCTCATCAGCAGTGTTGTTCACATGGGTCCGAACTCGTGTTCATAATTTGAGCTGTACATTTTATTTGGCTCATTGACTGCTGAGAATTAGTTCACATGGGTCCCAAATCATGTTCATAATTTGAGCTATCCATTTTATTTGGCTCATTGATTGCTGAAATTAGAGCTGGAGAAAAAGTTAACGGCCTAGTATGATTCTCTATTTTTGTATATTTTTTTTCAAGGGGTATACATAAGTGGGGGTTAAGGGCTAGTTAGTAAGTCGGCTTATAGGGGATCCAAAAGTGGTCCATAGCTCTGAACCAGAGACGCTCTTGACGGGGCTCGAATCTTGGCATCCCACAAGAGAACCATGAGATACCATTGGGCTACAAGCCCTATCGCGCATGATTCTCTATTCAAACAAACCTATTTGATATTTCATTTATACTTATCAATTTCCCTGGGCCAACTTAATTTTTTTTAAGTATCACCTACCTAGCCAGACGAACATAATTGGAATCATTTTTTGGATCTGAGATCAGGTAGAGAACGAAAATTTATTTTAAAAAATAGTCATTCAAGAATTAGCCATGCCCGTGTAATTTGGCCGGTGTGATGGTAAGTTTTTTTTGTTTCTTCTAAACTTTTGGTATTTGTGTTCATCTTTTCTGAATTTTTATTAAAAATTATGACTAAAAGCAAAAAGAAGTTTGCTAAATTCTTGTCCAGCCCTAATTTTGGATTTCATGCCTGGGCGAATTCTCCCCCAATAGTATTTTTTTGTCAAGTCCAACTCTTGGTACCGAAAAAATGGGTACCAAAAATGTACAATGACATATGAGGCCCATTTTTGAGTACAATGACATATGAGGCCCATTTTTGAGTCTCACATGAATTATCCGAACCATTCATTAAAATTTTTTTACCAATATAATTTTATAAGCCTCCACAAGTCCACGATACCAAGAAATCAAACGACCCTGCATTAGTTTTTTTTTTTGAGAAGAAATTAAATAGCCACTCTATTTGGGAAACTTATTTATGTTACCATCCTAGTGGGTTTGAATTATTAAGTTGGCATCCTCAAATTCAAATAAACCCCAAACCGCCCTTTCTCTCTCCTAATTTTCTAAATATTTCTCTTTCCAAATCATTCCTAATTTATCTCAATTTTGCTCTTCTGTCTTTCAAATCTTGTAATTCTTTCTTTCTCCTAATCTTCTCTCCCCTAAAATTTGAAAACAAAATTTAAAATTAGATTCGTGAAATAATGAATTTGCAGAAATATTGCATTATAATACATGACGTATTTCAACACAAAAAATCATGAAAACCATGCATTCAAAATCTACTATGTTTATAATAAATTGCAATTCTCTCTATCTCTCCAATTTTCCAAATACGATCAATTTCGAATATAATCCATGTTTTCTACAATCGATTTGCACAATGAAACTATAACACCTCATATTTTTCTATCGATTTCAAAGAAGAAAATTGGATGAATTTTTTTTTTTATTTATACTCAACCTGTCGGTAGGTTATTTTCGTACGGTGCAAATATCGTAGGTGGTTGGCTGCCATTATTTTTGGAGAGGAATAAATCAATAAAAAATGTAGAATTATAAGTGTATATATATCTTTAAATGGCAGTGTACGTGGATGGCAGTAATTAATAGGGTAGGTTGTATTATGTAATTGGTGGTTGGGAAATAAAAGAGGAAGGTAAGTTTCAGTTTATAAATCCATGCAGTGGCTAGTTTTCGAAAATATTGTTCGAATAGAAAGAGAGAGAGAGAGGGGAAAAGAGAAGAGAGAGATAACATTTTTGTATAATGATTGGTGTATTTGATTGACAATATGTAGGGTTTATTAAATTTGGTTATTGTTAAAAAATTGCTAGTTTTGGTTATCCAAAACCCAAAATTTGATTATTTCTAATAAAGTTGTTAAGTTTGATTATAGCATTGTGACTTGTGAGCCATATTTTGCACCAACATTATTAACTTTAAAAACCTTTTACTTTTGATTATAGTATTGTAGATACTTTTAGGCCATCCACAGTGATATAATAAAAAATGAATAATCAAAAGTTGACACATCAGCTTTTGATTATTCATTTAAGAAGTTGCTAAGCTTAACAACATTGAAGTTCACAATGGTCACTTCTAGTTCATAATCAAAATAAAGGGTCCACTACAATTTCACTCTCTCTATCTCTCTTCCTCTCTTTCCCTCCATTCACTTCCTTCCATTACATTTTTTTTGGGCAAAAATATATTGAACATATAGTGTTCTTCCTAGTATTCTCTATCAAAACAATACTGAAACTTTTTTTTTTCTTCTTTCTATTCCTGTAGCCTATTTAACCAAACTAATATCACAAATCCACCACTCTCTTAATCTTCCAAAAAAAAAAATCAGATGTGTTCTTGAATTTGGAAAAGAATGCAAGGTTCTTTATGTACTCAACCATAGGGGAGGAATGAAAAGGGGATAAAATAGAAAAAGAAAAGAAGAGTTAAACACCTTAATCCGGTAACGATAAGTTGAATTGTAGATGATTGAAAAATATGAGTTTCACTTTTGGAGGGAAAGAAGAGAAACAGTTTGTGGTTGAAGGGAAGAAGATATAGAGCAGGTGAAGAAGAGAAGAAGAAAATACTAGTTGAAACACGTGTATATACAAATTTTGGAACTAGTTAACTTATGTGGTGTGAGGTTCACAAATTTTGATCATTGAAAAAGGTTGCTAGTTTTGGTTATTCAAAATCCAAAATTTGATTATTTCTAAGGAAGTTGTTAAGTTTAATTATAGTATTGTGAGCCATATTTTGCACCAACATTATTAACTTTAACAACAATTGACTTTTGATTATACCACTGTGGATACTCAACTCGACCATGGTTATCACGAGATATTTTATGCATAATTATCATAAAAATTGAGGACAACCATTCCCTTATTTATTTTTCCACATCGACCATCTATTATTATGAAATATTTTGGAACATGGTGGAATCAACCATGTTTTTCATGATTATTTCTGCAAAATTACATTTTTTTTCGTAAAAAAATTGATGATAGATATCATGTAGGGGTGTTGTTGCTTATGGGTCTCATGGTAATTTTTTAAAATTAGCCATGAATACAAATGGTAAATTTGTCCAGATGAAACTATCGTAAACAAAAAGTATGATATAATTGTGAAATTCAAAGCAAAAAGTACTCAAATTCATGATAATTTTGTAAAATTGAAACAAAATAAACCGGAAACATGATACATGTTGGAATTATGATAAATATATGGAATCAAAAGAAAATAGCAATTAAAGTTCGAGATTGTGGGCTAGAAATTGCAACTTATAGATTCGAGCCACGGAGGGTTACCATCTCTCTCTCTCTCTCAGTCAGTTTCAACTCTTAGGGTTTTCCTGGGGAGGGGCGGCGCCCCCCTTCCCTTCTCTTCTCTTTTATCTCTCTCTCTCTCTCTCTCTATCTACTTCAGATCCCTCCCTTGATTTCAGCGAGACGTCATCGCTAGAGCAGTTTGCTTATGTGCTCCTTTGTTTGATCTTCCTCACCGTGTGCTCTTCTTTCCAATGGTCTTGTAGTTCCATCGACGTTATCAGATTAGCCCCTTTCTTATTATTTTGGGCGTCGCATAGGTTCGCGCCCTAACGAGGGCATAGTTTCTTGGGACAGAGTTAGCAATTGGTGGTGTTGTACGATGGGGTGTGATTGCTGTGGTGATCAAGGTTCCATTTCATGACTTCTGCTATGTCTCGGCCAGCCTTGCGGTGGCAGAAGTGAAGGTCTTGATCGGCATTTTTGGGCGGCTAGACTTAGGGGTGTGGATCTGTTGTTTACTCGTAGGTTTTACTTTAGTTTTTGTTTGCTATTTTTTTGTTGGTTTTCTTCCCATGCGTGAGACTTTCTCTCACTCCTTGTGGGTGTGGTGGATTTTCTTCATTGTCTTGATGACTTTTTGAGGTCGGAGACAAGTCTTATTTGTGTGAGGTCTTGAATGTTCATTTGTGAGTTTAGGTCTCCTTTGTGGTTACCTTCCTCCCTCGTTGGGGGAGGCTGCCCGTTCCCGATGTATGATTTTCGTATAAATGAAAGTCCTTCTAAAGTTTGACCAAAAAAAAAAGAGACTTGAGTCATTGTGTAATCGCCAATGCAATCCACAGTCTAGGGTTTCCAACTCAGTGCACTGGGGGGGGGGGGGGGGAGATTTGTAGACACTCCAATCTGGGTCTCCCAATTGATTTATTTTATTTTGGGTTCTTATTTTCCTCGATGATGAAACGGATCAAAAACAGTTTTGAGAGTGATTGGGATTTGAACTTGGAGTGTTTGAACAACCTTTGAACCCTTAATCCTAGCCAAAAACCCTACTAGAGCGCATTGGTCTGGAATCTGCGCGCGCAGGTCAAACTGCCAGGTGGTGGTCAATGGTTGAGCTTTGACCGTTGGTCAAAATGTGGTTAGGTTTGGGCTGCGCGCGTTTGTTCAGGATCTGCGCGTGTGAGTCAAATTGACACATGGTGGTTAATAGTCAAACTTTAACTGTTGACCCACACACGTGTTAGTTTGAAACGCGCGCGCTTATCTTAGACCTGCGCGCGCTAATCAACAGTTTGTCCCATCACCTTTTTCCAGCCAGATTTTTATCATCATTAGGGGTCTATTACACCTGCAAAGCCCCTGATTTCGTCGCCTAAACAGTACATCTGCAAGGTGGGTGTCCCCTCTCCCTCAACCTCTCTCATCACCTTATGGGAAGGCTTAGCCACCAAGTAAGCCAAACCAGCCCTTTGTTAGTTTAGTTGGTTACACCTCCTTTGCCTATAAATACCCTCCATGGCCTTCCTTGCCAATGGTTACCAAGTTACAAAAACTCAAAAGAGCAACCAAATCTCAACCCTAATTCTCTCATACTTCTATTACCACTCAAAGCAACCATTGTACATCCACTTTCAATCCACTAAACACCAAGTTCAAACTCTTTCACAACCTCAAACGAAGGTATAAACACTTACTGTTTTCCTGTTTTGATCCTTGAGGGGAGTTAGCAGGGCTAAGGCTGGTAATTTATACCTGTCCTGGCCCCTGATGCTAGCAGGGTTACAAGAACCATGTGATCATCTAACCTGCGTGCGTTGGTCGTCGGTACGTGCGCGCCAATCCTTGGCTGCGTGCGCAGACCTGCGTGGGGACAGAGGTGTTGGTCTTTATGTTTTTAATAGTATATAGGGCACTGCTAAGCATGTTTAAAACCTGTTTACTATTTTACATGTTAGAAATTGCTAGTTGTCTTTCAATACATTAAACTGTTGCTCTGGAATACCCCTGGGTAGCTTTTGAACACGTCTAAGAGCTGAGGTACGCAACACGAAGCACTGGAAGTCTAGTCAGAACAGGCACGCACCTATCCTAGATTTGTGCGCGCAGGTTTAGGCTGACCTCCAGTGGTTGGCTTTGCATGGGTAACTTGGCTTTTGGCCACTGTTTTATCCCTTACATTGTTTACGAGGTGTGTTTCAATTTATATCCATTCTGTTTGTAATTATTATTTGCTAAACTGTGTATAGAACTATTTGGTTTGGTCCTCGGTGAACACTGGTCATTCAAGAGCCCAGAGGGGGATAAAAATCAAATATGCTAAGACAGGCTAACTCACGCGCGTTGGTGTGGGTTTGGCGCGTGCAAGACGTCTTGCATGCATGTAGATCATTGCATGTAAGTTGGTTCCTGTTCATGCCAATTTTCACGTTAGTGCACTGTTTTGGCTTTTCAGCAGTTTTTTGACTTTTATCTCATTTATTGCTTACTATAACATCCATCCATGCTATATTGTCACGTCCTGTAAATTGTTACAGTTTTAATCCCCATTTTAACTGTTTTCCTGCCTTAATTGGCTAAAAATTGATTAATAAAAGTAGAATCTCAAATATTTTCATAAAAATGTCTAAATAGAGACCGATTTCTGGATTGGGCGAGAGGAGTGCCTTAAAACCCTTCTCCTCTCGTAACTTGGCTCTCGAACCCAGATATGGTGATGACGGACTGGTGCCTTCACTTTTTCAAATCAAACAGCGTAGAAAGCGTTTCAAGTTCGATTCATTGGGTCTTTGGGTGTCGGACCTTTAAACCCAAGTGACGACTCTGAATTGAGTGTTCGTCCTGCTAGCGCTCCCTCAATTCGGCCTTCTAAAAATCGAAATTTTAAGGGCATGTTGCCTACAGGATTCATCGTGGTTGGGTTAGTATAGTTTGGGATTTCCTTTGCCGATCAGTTTCGTAATCAAGAGTGGGGGTTTTCCGTCTAGGGAATTACAGTACAATGTGTAAGCAAGCGAGGGCATCCTTGTTTTGAACGGAAAAAAAATGGGTAAGGGGATTGATAGAAGGCGGGCCTTGTTTGGCTTGATAATCCACCCTGAATTATTTAATGCTTTGTTTGGATTGGAATTAAAATTTTTTTTTGAAAAATAGTAGGGATAATGAGTGGAGAGAGATAGAGAGAGAAATATTAAAAGTAGGAAGAATCTAGAGGGAATCTTTTGAATTTTTTTTTTTAAGTTCCAAAGAGAACAAGGCAGCCGAAGGCCGACGGGGGCCAAAGAAACCGGACCAGCAATCAAAGGTATATTTCCCTAAAATTAGAAACGGATAATTCCATAAGGGAAAATTTTGGTAAAACAATCATTAAGGGTGAAATGGGAATTATATGAAAGTCAGGATGTAGACATTTAACTCAAAACGACACCGCATCTTCATTCTGCCGCCTTTACCCGCTGCACCGACTTCTCCTTCTCTGTCTCGTTTGTTTGTGTGATCATCAAGCAGTCTCGTTTGTTTGTGTGATCATCAAGCAAATTGGACATTATAAAATCAAGTCTAGGGCTAGGGTTTCCCAATTCCACCTACCACCATTCCTCCATCGTTGAATCAATAGCAGCCGAAGAAGAAAAGATGATAGAGGTGGTGCTCAACGACCGTCTGGGGAAGAAGGTGAGGGTGAAGTGCAACGACGACGACACCATTGGAGACCTCAAGAAGCTCGTCGCCGCCCAGACCAGCACCTGTGCGGACAAAATTCGTATCCAGAAGTGGTACAACGTCTACAAGGACCATATTACCCTCAAGGACTACGAGATTCACGACGGCATGGGCCTCGAACTCTACTACAATAAATTAGGTCTGCAACTTCTCTCTTTCCTTCTTTTAATTTCTTTTTGTACCCTTCTGTTTTCCTATATTTTGAATCTTGTTCCTAGTTTGATCGCGTGATAAGGATGATGTCTCCTGATTGTTAGGTCAGTTCAGTTCAGAGGGTTTTAACTGGTTTTTTTGTCGTTGAATTTGCGTGCTTAATTTGATTGACTGGTTGTGATGAGTTCTCAATGGGTTGGCGATTTCGGATAAGTAGTAAATTCGTTCGATGTTATGATTTCTGCGTTGTTGTCAAGAAGATATATGGCCTCCTTTAGAAGCTATACGAAGATTCCTTTTAGTGATTCCTATTCGTGGTGATGCTTATTGGGTTGAGACATTGTAAGGACTGAGCAAGGTATCTGAATTTGAATTTCGATGAGAAATTAGAAGAGATTATTGACGATCAATGCAGAAAAGGTCCGAACTTAATAAGGATTCTTAAGATTACCTCAAACTTGTTCTTTTGTACTTGGTTTAAAAATGTAGTATATAAGAGATTTGTATCAAGCTCACTACATTTTGGACCAAATTACACCTTAAAAAGCCACTTTATTATTTTAGCTACTCACTTTTATGCATCACTCTCTATATTAAAACTATCCCATTAAAAATATTGTATCTTTATTTATTTTTTTAAAATGCAGCAAACCAAACCCCTCCTCTCTCCAACTTTACTCTCAGTTGATCAGGATCAGGCAATTGAGATGCAGAAAAGCATTGATCTTTCGAGCAACCTTTAAGATTGAACTCAACCAGCAAACCAAACCACTTCCACAAGCCCTTCTCCGTTGATCAACCCTCAAGATCGAACCCAGTTGCCTAGTTGAATGGGTGGGAGGAAGGGAGCGAGTAAACAGTTCCTCGTGTCTTTCAATGGGGAACTGTAGCTCCTGCTACTTCTCACGCGATTTCCATGAGATACTTCTCACGCAATTTCCACGAGATTGGCAACGCAGTTTTTTTGGGCTGGCTCGTTAGTTTAGAGTAGAGAGAGGGAGTAGGGAGAGAGATGTGGATGCTCTAAGGATATACTGTTTACCAACCAGTGTTTTAAATGGCGAAAGGCGCACTGAGGCGCAACAGTCCCCTGGAGCTTTAGCTTTGTTGAGGCGAAGCGAAAAAAAAAAAATTTCCTTTACAAGGAGGCAAATTTTATTAGAACAAATTTTCAAGCACAAATAAACACTTGTAAAACTTTCAAATGTCATAAAACATAACATGTCAATGGTTTAAACGAAAGTACCAAACACGAAACATAACATATCATCCATGAAAAGCTAACATAATACTCCCTCCATCCCGGTTTGTTTGTCCCCTTTTTGACTTTTTGAGAGCGTTTGACCTCTCAAAGAATTGGCTATAATTTTCAATTCGTAATATTTTTAATATGCAATATGGATCTTATTTGATAGCTCTCAATTAGTTTTATTATACAAAATCTTCAAAATAAAAAAAAATATTATAAAATGCAAGATATAAGTATATTTTTGAAAGACACGGTTTTCGACAATAAGACAAACAAACCGGGACGGAGGGAGTAATGTTTAGCCTTAGAGGCCTAACAAAAGAATTAAAGGCAACAAAATCTAGAGTCATGCTTAGTTATTAATCATCATTCTCAGAACCAAGAACTTCATCTTCAATTTCATCATCATCATCTGATGATTCTGATTTATATCCTTCCACATCTTCCTCCTTCTCATCATCCGTCTCCCATTCTCCCTCTTCAATCACCTCATCTATAAGAGATGTCTTTCCTCTTGAAGCCTTAGCCTTTGGAGTTGGTTTTGCCATTTTCACGATAGGTGTTGAGTTTGTTGACTTTAAACTTGATGCTCTAGTTATTTTCCTTGGTTCTTTGGCTCTAGAAGCTAAAGTAACATCATCCCAATTCAAATCATCACCCTCAAACACAGCTTCTTCCTCCATCTTCCCAACCAACCATTATTTGCTCTCATCAATATCTTTCAAGGATATAGGATCAATGCGATCACGTTTGAGGTATCGGCGTCTCAATGCTCTATTGTACTTAACAAATATCAAATCATTGAAACGCTTTTGAGCTAGTCTATTCCTTATTTTTGTGTGAATCTGTATTAACAATTAATTACACAAGGGACTTACATTCATGATCATACATAACTAAAGGAAGTCAATGAATGAATATGATTATCATATACTCACATGCTCAAAGACACTCCAATTACACTCGCATCCCGAGGAACTACAAGTAAGGCTAAGAGCTTTGACAGCAAATTTTTGCAATTCGGGAGTGTTATGACCAAATGAGGCCCACCAGTCAACTGCACACCATAGAATATTGATATTGGAAAACATTCTTAAAGTGCAACTCTTAGGATTTAAATTAGTTACTAGGTTAAGGTTAACATGGTGATACCTGGTGCCCTTGTATTTCTTTGCCTCTTTGCCATTGGGTTACCGAAGAGTCCTTCAGCTCTCTCATACTTCATCAAGTCGACACAAGTAAGGTCTTGTGTAGCAGTGTTGGGAATTAACTTTGTGATACCTTTGTATAGGCCTCCAATGACTTCTGGAACTTTGCAAGCCTCTGGATCTTAGTAAAAAAATTCAGGATTTAAGTAAAAACCTGCATGCAAAGGTCGATGCAATTGGGATTTCCACCTCTTGTCGATTATCTTATAGACCTCATCATACATATCCTTATTTTGATTGAAGGAATTTGCAATAGTTTCTTTAGCCCGATCCATAGCCTCATAAATGTATCCCATTGGAGGCTTGACTTCTCCATCAACCAATCTAAGTACCTTAACAAGTGGGGATGCGAACTTGAGGGCAAGGAGCACATTCCTCCATAATGAGGCCATCAACATGACTTTTTGTACATGTTTTCCTCCTTGCTCTTTTACCCATTTGCTATTGGTCCACTTCTTTGAAGTAAACATATTCTTTAAGTTTCCCTTTTGTTCATAAACCCTTTGCAAAGTCAAAAAAGCGGTTGCAAATCGAGTTTTTGCCAGCTTAACGAGCTCCTTCCTCTAGGTAAATTGCCTCATCATATTCAACAAAGAGGGTCGATTATAAATATAACCATGAATCATTATTGCCCTTTCCTAAGTTGTCTTCAAATTTGGTAACTTAAAAATGTCTTCTAACATCAAGTCCAAGCAATGGGTAGCACACGGAGACCAAAACAAGTGAGGTCGTTTTGCCTCCAACAACCTCCTTGGTAATTGTTATAAATAAGTGGTGTTAGAAGTTAGAACTAGAAGTCTAGAATAATAAGTGATTTTTAATTGTTCATAACTTCAAGTAAGTAACACAACCAAATAGCAAATTAAAATTCTCACATGCCGCCACATTTGCCGCAGCACTATCCGTAACAACTTGAACCATATTTACTTCTCCAATATGCTCCACCCACCCATCAAGCAATTCATATATCATTTCTGCATCCTTTACAATTCCAGACGCATCCATAGATTTAAGAAACATGGTCCCTCTCGGAGAATTCACCAAAAGATTCATCAATGTTCTATTTTTCCTATCAGTCCACCCATCGCTCATTAGCGTACACCCATATTGTTCCTGGTCTTTTTGGGCTCCTCCATCAACTTGTTAACATGTTCTCCCTCTTTTTTTAGAAGAGGAATTCGCACTGGATGATAAGTTGGTAGGGGCAAACCTGGACCGTATTGCCCAATAGCCTCTATCATTGGCGCAAAACTATCATTGTTCACAACATTTAGAGGTATCCGGTATCCCACAATCATATATCCACCTTGCAATAGCGTATGAGCCCGGTCTTTCAATATTTTCTTATATGGTTCATTCTCATCAATTTTTGGCTGTTTACCCTTGCTTTTTCTATTTTCTACCACCACCTGTGGTTCAAGAGTGTAGTAAGTGTCGAGAGGCCCTATGGTTCTTGGTTTCTTAGGCTTAGAATGAATAGATGCAAAGGTTGTGCTTCCGTGAGTAGAAGATTTCTTAGAACGGGGATTGAAGGGGAATGGATTCAATAATATCATCGTCCAGGTCTAGGTCATAGTCTAGGTCATAATCATCATCATTCATTGCATCATCAAAATCTGGTATAGACTTAATTTGACTCTTTGCTTCATCCCTTTTACGTATAAACTCCCTCATCTCCTCTCTAACCTCAGGTGGGCATCGGCGACATGCCGCCGTATTCCTTTTAGCTCCTCCTGCAAGGTGTTGCTTAATTCTTGACACAACCCCATTTTTCACTATGTTACAAAAAATACATTTCAACTTGGTATTATTGTGTGGATCAACATTTTCACAATACTTCCAACCAAGGTCCTTTTTACTAGAATTTTCAGATGTCATCTACAATTAATAAGTACAAATAATACCATAAAGTCATCAACACATATAGCTGGAAAAAAAAAAAAAACTGGTGTTCAAAGAAAAGAAAGCCCACTGTTGTTCAAAGAAAAGAAAAGAAAGCTGGTGTCCACAGCCGGCAGCCCACTGCCCACCAGCCGGCAGCCCACAGCCCAGGAGTTTAAAGAAAAGAAAGAAGAGGGAAAAAAAGAGAGAAAAAAAAAATTGGCGAGGAGTCTCGGAGAAGATGAGGAGAAGAAAGAAGAAGTCGCGGAGGAGGAGGAGGAGGAGGAGGAGGTTACCGTTGCTGTTGTCGACTGAAGCTGCTCTGAATTGACTGAAGCGGCTCTCGATCGACTGAAGCTGCAGCTGCAGCTGCAGCTGCTATCTCGATCGCCTGAAGCTGCTCTGCTGCTGGGTTACGCTGGGTATGGATCATATGGTTGATTTAGGGCTAAATCAGACCTAAAAGAAAAATTATTCAGTGCATCGCTGCCATCGCATGTGTATTTTGCAGCGTCGGATCAATTTTTGGATCAAAGACTAAAAGCGTGCGCCTCTGCGCCTTGCGCCATAGCGTGCGCCTTGATGCTTTCCGCTATAGCGCTATTCTTCGAAGTGCAACACCTGCGCTGCGTTGCGCTTTGCCCTATAAAGCACGCTTCACGCGCTTTTGAAATCACTCAATTATCAAGATAGCAGTAGTTAGAAATCAATCACTTCTCGTGGACGCAACGTGAATTTACTTTGCTGTTGTTGAGGGAAGCTTATGAATTGTGATGTGTTGGGCATCTGTTATAATAATCATCTGTACTAAAATTGTAGCAGCTTAGTGCCTAAAAATTGGATTGGATGGCCCTATAAGGATTATATTGCCCCAATTTTTGTCCAAGATGCTCGTACCAATAATCAAAATGTGCGATTCCCTTTGTAAGCTGTATGGCCCAATATCATTTCCCTATAAATTTGTGAGTTGGTTCTTTGCACACGGAATTTTTTCTCTCTTAAACCATAATCAGTAGTTTTTGCTTTGGTATACCATGATGAACTTGCGTTTATGAAACCTAATTCAAACGGTAAGAGATTTTTGCCTTAGTGTCAATGTGCAAAGAATACTATTGTGATTTGGTACTTGTGAATCTGTGATGTTTCAGGTAATGTATTTACAGCTCATTTTATCTCTAAAGTTGAGTGGTTGCCCCTGAGGTTTTTTTGTGTGTGTGTGTGTGTTCGCGGGATGGTATTGGAGTGGTAGGCGTTCACTCTTCTAAGAGTTTGGTTATGCAATTGATATATAGAAAAGACCTTAGTGTGGAACAATTCAATCAGTTTTTGATAAGGAACAAATTAACCAATCCTTTCTTGTACACGGGACGGTATTGGAGTGGTAGGCATTCACTCTTCTAAGAGTTTGGTCATGCAATTGTTGTATAGAAAAGACCTTAGTGTGGAACAATTCAATCAGTTTTTGATAAGGAACAAACTAGTCTTTTCTCACGGGACGGTATTGGATTGGTAGGCGTTCACTTTTCTAAGAGTTTGGTCATTCAATTGTTGTATAGAAAAGACCCAAGTGTGGAATGATTCTATCGCGGTTTTTGATAAAACCAATCCTGTACACCTTGACTACTCTATAATTATAGCTGATTGCAAATATTTGGAAAGAGCCACAGAATAGGAACTCTGAATAGCAACTATTGGATAGGTTCAAGGACCAAAGCGACATGAGTTCGTTTTTTGTCAACAGTGCAGGCACGCTCTAAAATAGTTGTCCTCATCTCATCTGGGTTTATTTGTAACTTTCTTTTTGGTTGGGGCTACATGCAAAATTGTTTTCTCTTATAAAAAATCAGTTTTCTTACGACTTCTTACAAATTTCCTCTTTCGTGCTTATCTCTTAAAAGGTTTTGTATTACTGACATGGTGATACTTTCTATGAGAATATTGTATACGTGATCCAGTTAATTACTCACTACACTTACCTCGTGGCTTTCATCGTGTTATTGCATCTAATTTGGACACTTTGTGTATATAGTGTGTTATATTGTTCTGCATATCCAGATAGGGATCTTATTCTATGCTTTTATTTTGTCCCTTCCCTTTTGAGAAAACGTCTTTTTGAGTGAATTGTCCATGCTATGTTGTGTCTTTAACTTTTAGAAAGTGCCGTGTATGTTTGTCCATGTTGGGTCATATCCATATCCATGCTTCTGAGGCCAGGTAAAATCCAAAAATGCAATATCATTTAACTAAAACATAACTCCATTGAATGTAAAGAGTCTAAAGCCTACTCATCTTGAAAGCTTCTTGTTATCCTCTTAAGAGTTAGGACTATGGTTTGCAAATATGAACTTGAAAACGGTGTAATAATGCCCGTAAATTTGGTTCATTATTAAAATAATTTAGACAAAATCCATAATAAATTCGAACTTTCAGATAGAATTTGTGTGGAAATTTAAATTACAATATTACGACCCAAATCTTTAATCAAATAAGTTTTTGAATTAACATTAGGTACAAGTTTACAAAATGATTTACAAGGGATGAGCCATCTAGTCTATTCATAGATCCACGGCTCAACAAGTTCTTCGGCTTCGATGTTCTCCACGTCCTTCACCGCTATCTACACCGGGTGTAAAATGGCAGGGCAACATAGGACCATGAGTATTAGGCACTCCGTAAAATATAGCAAGCTACCCTTCTTCCACATATGCATGACGTGGAAAAATGATGTATAGCGAAAAGCTGTAAATCAAGTGTGGAAAATCAGCATGCAAGAGTTTTATGTACCCTTAATGTTGTTCTCAATAACCGAAAAATCCACTAAGTCAAACGTTGTGATGTTCCCATAATACACAATCCCTTACACTAGGTTCCCATATGCCATGCCTACCTCACTCTAGAACATGACACGGCTCAATTCATAGCATAGCTCAAGACATCTCTATACGTTGTGACTTAACTAACCCCTTGATTAAACAAAATCATGCATTGACATACTCGGAATGAAACTACAAGTTGCAAATCTATGGAAGCATGGTACAACATCACAAATTGGCATAACCAATTAAGCATGACATCAAATTTCTGACCTCCTTTGCTAAGTTTCATGTTCATTTGAAGTGTACACATGACACGTAAATTTCATGTGTTGTGTAACATAAATATCCATATAAGAGTTCATTTAAGTTTCGGGGGTCGAATCGGTCAGAATGTGCGACAAGGCAAGATGACCATCTCAGCATAGCCTGGCTCCTACGGGGCCACAGATTCATGTCTTGTAAATTTAACTTTTGACCATCTTGGAAGTATCGATACCTGATGGAAAATATACAGGAGGTTATAAAAAAAATTGACCGGCCTATGAATCCGTCCCATAGCCCATTTTAGGTTAGTTTTGGTAATTTGTTGGTTCGCGATTCAAAATTTCCGATTGCAGTCGCATGATAAGCTAAATTTCCATTTGATTTCTGCCCCAGCCTTTTAGTAGTTGATTTTCTCGTGTGGTGCACCGAGGGAGGTCTTGAGGCCTTAGTTTAAGTTGAGGTACACAGTAGGTTGTATAGTTGCAAATTGTTAGTCACGCATGCACACTATCTGATGTCTTTTCTTACTTGGTAAACATATATAGACCATTTCTATCGTCAAATATGCATTTTCTTATGATATATCCGCTGGCATTCATGCATGAAACATGTCAAGGTTGGTAACTGATCACGCCCTTTATTTTGCTTCAGGTATGGCATTTCATGTTCAACAGTATACGAATGCATGAAGAATGAAGCTGGGTTAAAGTTCTATGAAGAGCCCCATTGCTCTAAAGTAGTTGCCTTTATGTGCTTGGTCTAATTACATTTTACAAACAAATATCACTGGTATTTGTACATCAAGACTTGTATGAAGTTGATCGTATGTGGGCATATAACTTGTTCTGTTACATCATGATCTCTTTCATTACACTCTTCTTTTTTATGGTTGTTTAGAGACTAAGGAGAAAATGAACAGATATGACTCATGAGAAGTGCTACAATACACACCCCTTATTTGGGTGTGTATTATATGCACCCTTATTGATCACCATTGGATCTTTGAAAAATGATCTTATCCCTTTAAAATGTTACGATAGGTTACTAACAAATAACCTGTTACCAATGCAACAGGTAAACCCTATGAATTAACCAAAATGGAAACAAAATCCCCTCTAACCTCTCACTCTCTTCCCAACGTATATCTTTCTTTTCCTTCAAAAAATTAGGCCAAATTTTATTTTTGATAATTAATTTATGTTAAAAATAATAATTTTATTTTTTAAAAACTTTGAAGCTAAAATTATTTCAAGTGAAAATAATTTACTTCTCTAAAATACGTTGTTCTCGATAATTATTAAAGAAAAAAATAAAAAATACTATCATTATCATAATGTAATAAAGTCAAGGCATTTTTTTTTACAGGATTTTTAAAGGCCAATGATTTCGACACTCCCCATTTTGTTAATGGCACTCCCCTTGCCATTAACACCCTTTTAAAGTGTTTCATATATATAGCCAATTTTTTTTTTTTTTTTTGAATTCTTTGAAATATGATGTTTAACATTTTTCACAATACCTTTAATTGCATAGTGAACTTTCACATGCAGATCAAAAAAAAATATTTCACACAAATAGTCCAATTAAAAGGAATAGCGAAGTCCATCATCCATATTAATCAAGTAGGAAACACTAACAAAGTTAATGGGTGATCAAGAGAGTGATGGTGACGAGATAAATTTACCAATACATTTTAGAGTTATGTGTAAAAGACAATAATATTTAGGACATGCTATTTATTTTTTGGTCAATAGACATACTACTAGAGTTTTGTAAATTAGTGCTCGCATTTGAATTACAAACAACTAATACTCATATTTGATAATGTAATCAATCACAAGTGTTATCAATACCAATCAATTATGCAATTGAAATTGCAGAGAAATGTAATCTATCATGTAATCAATTATTTGTGTTATTCAAAACAATTGGTTTTGAAATCTATTGCAATATTGGTTTTAACTTATTTCACAATTGATTAGAAGACTTACTGAGGCCCATCAATTAGCAAATCGATTGAGTAATCGACTTCACATTGTTTCCCAATCGTACTCAATTCAATTACAAAATCGATTATATTGTCTAATCGATTACATAATTGAACATAATAGAATTGATTACATATTCGATTATGACGTCTAATTGAATATGTAATCAATTGCAAAATCAATTATTATATATTTGACTATAATGTCTAATCAATTTAAAAATCAATTATAAAGTCTAATCAATTATGGAATCGAACATTCACATAATAGATTACATATTTGATTAGTTACAGCTAAAAAAAAAAAATTGATTAAGTAATCGATTGCACAATTGATTATAGAAAAGTTATGAAATGGACTAAAATGTTACGATTCCGTAGTGAAAATGTTACGAACTGAAAATTTTACGATTTTTTTATAAAGTTATGAAACACACAAAAATGTAATGATTCTAAAAATGTTATGAATCTGTTGCTAAAAAGTTACGATTCATTCTTAAAAGTTACGATATGCACTAAAAGGTTATGATTTGTAAGAAAAATGTTATGAATCAAAAGTTACGAATTTTTGGTATGAAAGTTACGATAGACCTAAAATGTTATGAATGACCGGTTTAGCAGGTAATTTTTAATGAGGTGGCACAATATGGACCGCACAATAGGTGCATATGATATGCACCTTAAAGGGGTGTGTATTGAAGATTTCTCCATGACAAAAACATCCTTTTATGGTTTACTGATTGGTCGTAAAATTTTGTGTTCATGCTAATCCATCTCCGTTTCTGTCATCTCTTCATCGATCAATGCGTGATCCAAGCATTTAGTCATTAAAGATCAGGTGAATTATCATGTGCATATATAGGAGGGTAATTCTACCCAATTTGGATGCTTTTTATGAACATGCAGGCGAGGTGCATTGGCACGTGTACCAAATTTCTGATTACGATGGTGTACTGAGGAGGCCTATATGCGCTGTTCACCCCAATATCCTAATGGGTTCAATGGAGCTATAGATTTGTTATTAAGCAGCACTCTTCTTTTTAACACTGTTTCTACCTTCCGTTTGCTATTGCGCGTGAGAAAAAAGGGCTTTCCAAGGTTCTTATTGGTGCTGGTTGCTCTATTTTTGGCCCCTCTCTCTCTCTCTCTCTCTCTGTTGATCATTTGCATCCTGTATGACCTCCAATGGATCACTTTCGTGCCGAAAGGGTTCATCCTTCCGTATTCCTCACCATGCTAAGATAAATTACAATCTTGACAAATGGGCTTTTACAGTTGTCCTTTATGTATTGGTTTGGTTTTTGGATTACTATAACATCGAAGCAATTGGGTCCATGCTCACCCCTAGCTCCAATCTTAGCAAGCTTATGAGGGCACATATTTCCTTCCCTCAGAATGTGATGAATGGAACGGTTGCCCCTCTTCATGAGCAACCTGTTGTCTTCAATGATTGCTCCCTTCCTCATCAGTTCCACCACCAAATCTGAATCTCATTCAATGATGACATTTTTTCCCCTGCGCAATTAGCAATCCTCTGTGAACTCCTCGTAGCTCCGCTTCCAAGCAATTGCATCTCTCTATTTTGCCTAAGTATCTGCATACCCAATCACCATTATCCTTCCTGAATAACCCTCCAAAGCCAACTTTTCCTTCCATCCTCCTTTGCCCTCCCATTAGTATTCATCTTGATCTTACTCGCAGGTGGGGGAGACCAAGTAATTAGTCTTGGTACTGTATGAGTAGAGAGGTTATCGAGGTCCTGAAAGCCTCTTGAATTGCGCTAGAGTGAGACTTTGTCACGTTTGCTTGGGCGTCAGTGATAACGTCTTCAAAAGCTTTCGAGTTTCTGCTTTTCCAAATCTGCCAATAAGAGAGAACAAAAATTATCCCCCAATTAAGTAATATTGTTACCAAAACATAATTTACTCTTAGCTCCAAGGCTTGCAGAGTTCGCAGACTTATCTAGCTTTGTGGCAGCTCGTAAACCGGTGTTCCATGTCCTCCAGAACTCTGTCAGATATAGGGCAACTTGCATGAACATCAAGTCCCCTAACAACCCCCATACGACACATCAAAAGTTTTCCATGCATACAGAGGTCCAATCTTTGATTTTGAGGAACTTTTATTTTTCTTTTCTGATATCCAATAATTGTCAGTTAGGACCATCAGAACCATCTCCAATGTAAAGAAGCAGAGGTAAAAAAACAAAAATACCAGACTGGAAACCCCTCCAATGAGGGCTTTTCGGGAAAAAAACAACAAAACTAGGGAGATGTATATTCAAATAGTTGCAGCAATTAATGTTTAAGTTCAAAACTTTGGGACATCAGTAGGGTATGCCAACCCACAATATATCATCCATAAGGTCCTTGACCTTGGTCATGCTTAACCGATATTGCTATTAGAAGCAACCTCAACCAGGGGTCCATCACCAGACCGCCCACCAATCTTCATGATTGGGATTTTGTAACCACCTTCCACTGCCCATATATTCAAATACCCTTTTTAAAGAAGTATAGTTTTCAAAGTTCATTTTCACACACAAAGAATCTCTTTTTTCTTATTGGGCCAATTAAAAAGGGTATCATCAATGTTGGTTTACTTAAAAACTTGTTATTTTCGGACCCAGGAGTTGTTAATTGCTTGACGATTTTGACGCTGCTAGTTTCGAGTTTACTAGTTTGGACTTAGGCTAGGTGTTAACTTTATGCGAGGGGCCGAGGATTATTTGTACCTAAAGAAATAATAGGGACGAAGTTCAGTGCACCCTCGTTCTAAAAATACTAATAATAATTGTATGATCTAGTAATTTGATAAACGTATTTGGATCAAGAATTTGTAAAGAGATTTGCCAAAGGAAAAAACAAAAACTTGGATACTGTTGTTAAATTTCTGTTCTCTATAATAATCCCCTTTTTTCCCTTTTGACTTTCCCCTTCCCTTTAGTAAAATTCCGTCACAAATCAACTTTAAACAGATCAAAATGAGAATCCAATTTTCTCACTCTCTCGTGAGATGTTTTCTAGTTTGTTGTCTATCTGTCCAACTGATTTGCAAGTGGAATTAAACAGATCATATGTAATGACAGGCCAAGATTGTATGATGAGGTCATGTAAAGATTGCTGTGTCCGTAAACTATGCACGGTTGCGTAATTTGTTTTGACAACAATCACTTCATTTGACTTTTTGAACCCAACCCTGTTTTAAAAAAAAACCAAAGACTTGTGAACCAATTGATCCAACAACAACCAACTGGCCCCATTGTTCCATGCTCCTTTATTTCTGTACCCCCCATCCCTATAATTGGCATAGTACTAGTAATTACTGGAGTAGTATTTAGGAGTTAATACAGCACCACCACCCAACATCATTCTCCACTACACATTTTCATGTGACCCACCCATTTTTATGGCAATTATTGGTCTTATAGAACCATCAAGTGGTGCCCTAACACCTTTTTCTACCATACATTTATGTGTAACAAGATTTGAGCACCTCGTGACGGTGCCCCAAGATCATCCATCACACTCCAAATAAGTTTTCTTATTTCTAACTTCTTTATTACTACTACGGAGTACTATATTGTTGCACGAATATATATATACATATAGGGCCCTTCTAATGCGGATGCCCGCATTCAAGTAAGTTGCGGACTTTGCCTTTCCCGATCGAATTTCGATGATCCGAGCCGCTCAATGTGTTCAGAACATGATTTTAAGGGTACTCGCGAGAAATTAGCAAAAAAAAAGACCGGAAAGGGCTTCATCAGAGCAGTTTTTGTTTATTTTTTATTGAACGGTTCAAATAAAAACTGCTCAAATCAAGCCCTTTCCAGTCATTTTTTTTTTAATTTCTTGCGGGTACCCTTAAAATCACGTTTTGAACACATTGAGCGGCTCGGATCATCGAAATTCAATTGGGAAAGCGGAGAAATGGTGTGGTCCGCAACTTGCTTGAATGCGGGCATCCGCATTAGAAGGGCCCTGATATGTATATATCTATATATATATACACACTGGGATGTGTTTGTTTGTTTGTTTATGTGTGTCAATGTTATTTATATTAAGATAAAGAGGGAAATGGAGAGACAAGATTGGTGAGTTCCCATATGGAAAACCTGATTTCTCGGGTTGGTTTTATGTGAACGTTGTTAATTAATATCTCTATTTTAAAAATAAAAAATAAAATTTTTTGGATCTTGTGTTGGTTTTCACTAACTAATAGGAAATACAAAACTACAGTAGTAGAGTATTAAATTGTATCACAGCTTCAAATTCAAGTCATGGAAATATGCAACGACTTTCTCAGTTTCAACGCCTTGTGTCCTCGTGCACATTTTTTGCCTCATATGTACAGTATTTTGTACCGGGATGGTAAAACAAAGTGTATGTATTTTTTTTTGGTAAAAGACAAAAACGGTGTAAAAATATCAATTCCGTAGAAGAAACCCTAATGCAAACAGGTAGGATCGATCTGGATTTGTACGAAATTTGGACAATAGAATTTTTGAAACAGAAAGGTAAAAATAAAAAAATTTACTTCCACCCAAATAACCGTAACTTCATTAAAAGAGGTTTTGACCCTTCGATAAAACCCACACCATTCACACACTCCACTGTCAAAAGAATATCTGCATACATACTTCTCACCGTAAAATTCTTTCACTTTTCCTGCAATTAATTAATATGCTCAAACTTCAACTGTTTCACCGTAAAATTCAAACTTCTACCATTAAATTCTCGCCTTCCACTAAAAGTTGGAGTATCACACTTCTAAAAGGGGTAATAAAAAGTTAACACAGACCAGAAACAACAATGGCAAATTGGTAATGTTTTTTTTTTTGAAATAATTAGATATCATCGTTAACAATATTGAGACAAAAGAATGTAAATGTACGTGCATGCAAACCTTAAAGATAAAAAAAAATTAGAAATTTCTAGTAAAGGTTAAAAAAAAAAACTGAGGGTTTCCCTATCGTGGACTAAACGGCCAAAACTAGAGGTGTAAACGAGCCGAGCTGAACCGAGCTTCAGCGAGCTCGAGCTCGACTCGTTTACTAAACAAGTCAAAAACTCGAGCTCGAGTCTTAACGAGCCGAGCTTAGTTATTTACTAAACGAGCCTCTTTAATCGAGTCGAGTCTCCCTTAACAAGCCGAACTCCACTCGGCTTGTTTAGTAAACGAGTCAAAAACTCAAGCTCGAGCTATGCTCGTTTACTAAACAAGCTGAGCCTTAACGAGCCGAGCTCGCGAGTTGTTCAGTTTATTCACAGCCCTAGCCAAAACCCACAAAATCATGGATTTCGAGATAAATATTCTCCTTACCTACATGTATTAAGTGAAAGTCCATTTAGCAGGAATAACTTGTCTAAACCACCCCTTATAGTTACTGTATTTGATCCTCTACTCTATCACTATCAGTACCTGTATTGGGAATGAGAAACAGGGGAGGAGATGATCCATCGATCCGACCATCAAAACGGCGCAACCGGTGGTCCAAAGCGGAGTAGACGCCGGACCAGCTGCTACGTGGTCCCGTTGTAATGGGGGAATGTGTCGCGTCTCTCTCTCTCTCTCTTTCTTTTTATACGAACGAAGGAACGAAGAAGAAATCAATAGAATAGAAGCATACATATTTGTATTTATTTAGTATATACTCCGTACTCTATGTCAATCTTTGCTGTCTGTCTGTTCTTTTCTTCCTGTCTCTGCACTGTCAAATTCAACCTCACCAGCAGTTTGGAAGTAGAGATATGGGCTATTTACAAAAGCCTCACGATCATTTTGGAAAAGGGCATGTCAAATGTTACCATAGAGTCTGATTCGAGCATAGCAGTTGGTTTTTGCAATGGAGGATCACCTGTTGATCACCCCCACCGCTACATAGTTGAAGAAGCTCGAAGAATTGCTGCCCGGACAAATTCATCCGTCGTTCACATTTATCGTTAAGCCAATCAAACTGCCGATTGCTTGGCCAGACTTGGATCGCAGCAGGATCAAAATTTAGTAGTCTCTAGCTCCATTCCTTTTGCAGCTAGGGAATTTGCCCTGGCTGATGCTATGGGTGTTGGGTATCTTAGGATTTAGTTTACGACTCTCGTAGTCTTTTTGAACATTTATGAATGCCATTTATCTGGCTTGTAGACTTTGATCGTCTTAGTTAATGCATGATTTTCCGCTTGAAAAAAAAAAAAAAAATTCAATCCCCCCACGCCCCCGCCCCCCCGCACACGGCCACACACAAAAACGATCCAAGATACGGAGTATATAACACTACTATGGAGTACAGTATAATCTATCCCTACAAATCTAAATAGCCACCATCAGGGGGCGGATGAGCATAAGCGACATCGTCTTTTAACTTTCTATTGAAACCACAATAATGTTTTTCTAATATTTTAAAGATTGCATTGTTTTAATTCAACGCCGGTCCAACCAAGGTATTTTGAAAACTAATGTCTTATATATAGGACTAATACAATACCTTTACGTACTGTTTTTCTAAAACTATTTTGATTTCTAAAATAAATATAAAGTCTAAGATTCTACGCAATTACAATCAATCATGATCATATCGTATTAATTGAATAGATTGATTGAAACAATGACAATTTTTTTTTTTTTTTTTGGCATTTTTACAATTGCTATTGATAATACCGTCTTCCAATATTATAAGTTCTTTTGAATGTTTGTCACTCCAACCTGAAAATCTTGCATCTGTCCCTAGCCACTATTGAAATTAAGGCTGCAAACAAATCGAGTTGTTCGCGAGCAGTTTGAGCTTGAATTTTAAGTTCGTGTAGTAAATGAGCCAAGCTCAACGCTCTAAAGTTTGGTTTGTTTGTATAGGCTTGGCTCGTTTTATAGAGGCTTATTCAATAAAAGAACTGGTTTGGCTTGTTTGCACCATTGGAAATAAGGGAATGATAGTGGACGGTGATATGGATAATAAATATTTAATTGAACACCATATGTTTGATCGATCACTTTGAAGATATAAGTTAATTCAAAGCTTGTATTTAGTCAAACAAATGGGTAAGCGGTTTGGTTTAGAATGCTATTGTCTAGAAGTCAAGCTTGATTAACCCATTACTCGGCTTGAGTTTGACTTGTCAAATAGAAGAGGAAGTGATTACGTGTAAGTACTTGTTTTCCATGAAATAATTAAAAGGAAGTGGATCCTTTCCAATCCATGTTTTGAACTGGGGCAAAGACTCTTTCGATGGAAGAATTCGGATATGCTCCTTTGAGCCCATCAAAATTCTCCATAGGTGGAGGGAATGTCATGACTCAAGCATTTTTGACAAGCACTTGACATGCTTCCCACTAAGACAAGAAGGTTTTTATGGAACTATCTAAAGTTTCCTGGAGCAATGTATCTAGAATCATCTCCCTCGAATAATCTAGAGCATTGTATATAATTCTAGACTTGTATAAATACTTGTAGAGAATTCTAGAGTTGAGCGGTTGAGAATCTTCTAGAGAATGTTCTACGTACACTTCTCTCTTCATGTATAGATGGGTGAGAGCCTCATTTGTCCAAACCACTTGAAAACTTTGTACTAAAGTTCATAGTGCTATTCAAAAAAAAGAAGAAGTTCATATTGAAATCTCTTTCTCTCCCTACAAACTTGTCACTCTCCTACTCTGGCTTATTTAGGTGCAAACAAAAGCGGGTGTAGCATCTAAGGCCGCATGGTTGGGTTAGGAAATTCTAAAGCTGTGATAGCGAAGAGTCTTTGAGCAGATCCCAATGTATGGTTCAAATTTCAACGATTTCCTCCCACCCAAGGCTCTGATGCCTAACTAAAAATATCATAAATTTATTAACAGTGCGTATCTGAGTTAATAGACAATGGGTATAAATTGAAGTTTGATAAAAGCAAAAAACCGAAAAAAAAGAAAAAAAGAGAGAGTATAAATAGGTTATGTTGAGAGTGAAATGCACGAACCAATAGACTAATGGATGTGGGATTGATCAAGCAGTTTTCTGACAGCATAATCTTTGTGTTACCTTTTAAAAGCCTTGTGGTCAATCCTTCATTTTAGGCCAATTAATAATTGGATTCAAATCCCAAGGATATATAACTAATCCATTTCCCAGTTCTTCCGGTACTAGAGAAGGCTCCAATGGTTGAATGTTGAAAACATTGCAATTAAAGAGTGAGAAATGAGAATAACTATTCTCAGGGTATGTTTGATTAGATTGATGGAAAGTGAAAACGAAAGAAAGTGAAATGATAGAAAAGAAAGTGAAATTTTTTTCTATATTTTTGGTAAAAATGAAAGGTTGTGGGGACGTTGAACCTTAGATTTTCAATTTTGTTAGTTGAATTTTGTATGATAGGGTAGATAAACCAAGACATACTATTTCCACACGAGCTAAAGTCTCAAATTACTTTTAACCCACTGTTACAAAATTTTCACAACCAAAATAGATTTTGAAGTTTCTGATGTGGAGGATCCTATGAAGGTAACCAGAGCGTACACTTCAATTTTCTTTGCAGAAAAGATTTGAAGTAATATTGGAAAAGAAGTCCCCAGAAGAGGCTTAAGCTAGAAGGGCCATGGCTCTATTACCACAAGTGCAATCACAACCACAAGTGCAATCACGAAGAAGGGAGAGTATCAAGAGAAACACAAACACTGGAGAATATTATTGCAACCCTCGTCCCTCAAAACAGGAGTAATTTTAGATTTCTTTGACAAAATGCAATCCAATCCAACTGGAATTCTTTTTCTTTTTCTTTTTTGATCCGAATCCAACTGGAATTCAGAAAGAAGAAGTAGAAGCTGGGGGTATTCTGATCTTTAAGTACAAAATGGACCTCTCTGCATCAAAACTTAAAGCAGTTGGAGAATTCATATGTGGAAGAACACATAATATTAACTCATGCTTTGCATTGCCTTCTCATAAAAGAAACAAAGGGTGATTCTGCATGAAAGGAATGTTTTCAATACAGAACATTTTATCTCCAAACTTTGAACAATTTTTCACGAAACAAGAGTAACTAAAAAGAAAACCATCATTTAAAAGACCAATCGAACCGCAGCTACAAGTCTCAAACTAAAAACCGAAAATTGGTTGAAGTAGGCTTCTCCTACAACCCCCCAGAAACTTTAGGAAACAAACAAGAATCCTAAGCTATAGAATAGGTAATAGTTCAACTGTACATTTTAACAAGGTACAATCACATTTCGTCACCGCCCCTTCATCTACCTCCCCATGTTGTTGCTACCTGAATCCATTAGAATCGTTAACCTTTTTGCCGTCTTTGAAAATTCACTGCAACAAACACCACCACAACAATACTTTTGTGAGAAGAACTTGTGCATGCTCGCTACACCAAACTTATAAACCAAACACCCATTTTATTGTAATTAAAAATGGAGTACTTCACAGGAAATAAAGGAAAACACCAAAAAAACAACATTCACCTGAAGGGTTCATCTTCAATATGTTTAACAGCACCCGAAGCATCCCGATACAGCACGTTGCTCAACATCTCCGATCGTTCTACACTGAACATATTGGCCAGTTTTCTGTACAGCTCTTCATATGAAACGAGGGCGGTGAGATCGAGGGTCCGACCAACATCCTCTGATTCCATGAACACCTTACACTGACCCATCTCCAATCCAAATTCTGATTTATGGTTATCTTTGTACCAGGGGGACCCATCGTCCGAGGAGTTCTCTGGTGGACCATTTTGGACAACTCCCGATCCTGAGCCATCAGAGAAATTCGGGGTCTTCTCTTGATTCCCATCAGATGAGCTCTGGGAAATCTGTTCCTTTGTATGAATAGGTTGACCAAAGAGCAAGAACATAGGTGCCTTTACTTCGTTAGTGTCCTTTGAATTTTGGGTAGAGACACCCATAGAGAGCAAAGAAGAAAGACTGTCGTTATCTTCGGTGGGAACCCTCAGTGGTGGTTGGGAAAACAAACCTGCTTGCAGTTTGAAGTGGAGATTTGCTAAAGATAGTCCAAAGTGAGCATGCCTGGCTCCCTGTATGCCTGCAGGAATGTTGTCGGGCACACAACAAAACGGGTTGTTGGGCCTGAGGAGACTGCTTGGAAATGATGGTATCGGATATTGTCCAATAAAGGGGGAATCCGAGGGTTGTGGAACTCGCAGCTTCTTTCTTGGTGGTGGTGAGAAAGGAGATAGATGGATGGCAGGCATGTTTGATACCACTTCGACCAACCATGGGCTGACTTGTTTTACGTTTTGAAGTAAATCTGGTTCATCCCATGCTACCTGCAAGATGTTTTTTAAACAACACGAGTTAGAACCAACCACTAATTCACAAATCTCATCTTTCAAATGCAAATGTAGATTAGCATCATTGTCTGATTTGATAAATTTCCTTCCTCAATAAGTGTTATGGATTTATGATAAATAATGCAGATTCAATTTGAAAAGTTTACAAAAACTATTTCTGTGGTTTCATCATATGGTCATCAAAGTGGTGCTCATAATAGGTCTTCGACAGAAATAAAAAATCAACTGAATGTATGGGGAAAGGAAGTACCATCAAGCAATTTGAAGTTATGAAAAGCATCAAGTCCCCCAATGTATGCATGATTTTATTAGAGGTCTTTATTTTATTGAAAGCAAAACAAGTCAAAGGTAGATAATCCAAAATATGGAGAAAAGAGCTATCAAGTCAAAGGCCAGGATACAAGAAATGTGAGCCTGCATTTTTCATCAATGTGGATTTCTCCTAACATGACATGTCACTTTGAAGTCCTAGATAACTAAAGATGGAAATGAAGAACAGGTAAAGAAGAGTGTAGAACTTGTAAAGTGTTATTCAGAATTAGGAATTTTCCATCCTGTTTGGTAATTAGAGAAGAGGTGCGTGTGGTGCAATGACACAATTTCATGTCATTCTTTACTTTGTAGCACTAATCATTAAGAGGCAACAATGGATCAAATCATGAGCTGTGTCCTCCATTACCATAGAAACCTCTAAGATCCAAAAGTTATTAGTGTTAAATACAAATAAAGTTCAAGCAGGAACCACCGAACCCAAGCAAGGTACACGCAGCATATGTCCCTACATAGAGAGATAATACTAAGTATCGAACTCAACAAGCAGCTTGAAAGACCACAAGAAAATTCTTTGACTACTTTCACAGAATGAAGAAAACTAAATACGACAGTAGTTGCCTTAAATAAACTACATGGAATCAGATCAACAAAAAACAAAAACAAAAAAAACTACTTGGAAGCAAATACAAAGTTCACAACAAAATAAGGCGCCACCAAAACAAATAAAATACAAAGCATAGTGTAAACTACTTGGAAGCAAATACAAAGTTCACAACAAAATAAGGCGCCACCAAAACAAATAAAATACAAAGCATAGTGTAAAAATTTCTGGTGGAAGTTACCTGAAGGAGTCTCCATGGAGAACTAGGCCATCGGATAGGGTCATCGACTTGAACAGAAGATATGGTCCCCATGAACCAACTTATACGAGATGAATCCTCCGTTTCGAAAGCCATTTTAAATCTCATCCCAGGACACCACTGAATCCGCATTGCAGCCCTCACAGCCGATGCCTTCACACAAAACTCCGGAGCACTGGCTCGTGGATAGTAAACCACCTCAAAAGGCTGTCCTTTAGCAGCCATAGTAGCTGCTTCGATAACAGACACACCCCTCACTCTTCCCTCCTTCCCCTTTATAGATTCATTCGCATTACCACCGCCTCCATTACCACTTCGCGTAGATCTAGTCTCATCTTCTCTCAAGAAAGCCGAATATCCCACAAAAGGAGAGGCACAGTTTCCACCTAACGCATTCCATCCCGAAGGTGACTCAGGCCCGCCCCCACCAATCCCCCTCTTCGCCCTTCGAATCCCGACACAAAGATCCCCATTATCTGCTCGCAAGAAAACAATGGAGTCGCCGGCAACTAGCTTCTTCTGATTCACGAAATTGCTCCACCCCGTCGTCAAAAGATGACGGCGTGGCGTCCCTCTGTAAATATGCCTAAATTTCCACACCTCTCCATGAACATCCTTCGCGAGGATCGTTTGAACCGGTGGTTCAGCTGAGTAATCCAGCCGCGGAAAGATAGTCTCCGCACAATACCTTGGCACTGAGAAACCCCCACCGTTATTTGCATCAGATTGGGTTAAAGTTTTCGCAAAAGATGCCGGTTTTTCTTGGCTCTCGTTTTTATCCAATCCCATAAACCCATCATCATCCTCAAAATTGGAGTCGTTATTCATCAATGGAACCAGCCTGATTTTTGCAAAAACCTCATCAGTCTCAGTGTCGGCCAAAAACCTGATAGCTGAAACTCTACATAGTATCAGTGGGGGAACTCTTGAAAAATTCCCAAATTCAACTTTCTCATGGGCATGTTCAGAGTGGCCCTGAGGGAAATAAAACACCTTCGAATTCACCGGTGGCATTTGCACCATGCCGCCGGCGCAGGCATGCCACAGTTGAGAATCTAAGCACTTCTCCACTTCATTCATTGGTTTGGTCACTGAATTCATCACAGTTATCATCGCTATTTTTAAGACTCACGAGAATAAAAGGTCTCCTCTTTGCTTAATAGATTCAGTAAATTCTGCAAACATGGATAGAAATCACACAAATTTTAATCCAATCATAAAGGAAGGAAAGAACAAAAGGGTTTGTTTGGTTTTTGAGGCAAATGTATGAACACAAGATTTTATTTTATATTTTTCTGTTTTTGGATCAAGCTATGTATGAACACAAGTTTCGAACCTTGAAATTTTATTCCCAAAAAGTTAGTTCATCTCCAACACTTGACCAAACAACTGGAAGAAAAAACCCCTTCACCAAACCTTCCATTAAATTTCAAAATTGCAGAAAAAGGGCTCCACTGGAAAGTTCTGCCACCAAATTACTTTTGGGGAAAAAAGAAAACTTCAAATTCTATGGGAGTAAAAGATTTGACGAAGTAGATTTTATTCCTCCCTAAAATGGTTGGGACAAAGTTGGAAAGTTTGTGAAAAAAGGATTTGATGAAGGGTACTGGGAGCGGTTAATTAAAACTCCCACCCCACAAATATATAAAGATTTTAGTAATTAAATTTCACAACACATAAAGCCCAAAAATATGTCGTTTTGCATCATTTTCCTCTGTGATAAGCAGCATATTTAAAAGGAAGGGGAAGAGATTGAGATCTACTAGGCGGATTTTACCTTTTTACAAGGCCTCTCGAAGACGAAGAAAGCAGGTGGTAAAACATAGATACTCCTATGATGATCTCTTCCGTATCCCCTTCTAAGACCAAACGCTAAGCTGTGAATGGATCTCGCACCGAAAAAATCCTCTCTATCAATAATAAACTGGGGAGAGAGAATAGTAAATGGCGTATTTCTGCAAAGAGAGAGATAGAAAGGGTGAGTGAGACCACACACTGTATTTCTGCAGTCTCGCACACACAGAGTAAGGAAGTTGCCGACCAGACGGTTGACAGAGAGAGAGATGGGGGGAGAGGGGTTGGGTTTTGGGAAGAGCAAGGAGAGAGAGAGAGAGGGAGAGGGGGTTGGATTTTGGGATGAGGCTGTTTCGAGTATTTCCAAAACAATTGACATTCCAGGTGCTCTTCTCTCTCTTCTTTTTTTTATTTTATTTTATTTTATTTTTGGTAAAACTGTCTCTCCCTGTCTTCCCTATCATACAGTATTTCCTACGGAGATCCTTTTCTTTTCGCTAATTCCTCTATCTCTCCCTCTCTTCAGATCTGAATCTCCCCATTCGTAGCACTAATCCCACCCCCGTGTATGGCGCGTTGTTCCCACGTATCCCTCCGAATCCGACTTTGGGTAAACCATATGGCATGGAAAAAATTTCAGCAGCACATGGTGGGTACCACGTGGTGTTCGCTCGGTGCATCTGAGTTATCTATTTCATTTTTGGACGGCTTTTTGGGAGAGAAAAAAGAAAGAAAAAGTGTTGGGGTGGGGGAAGAAATAGAGTTTCAATCCAAGCCGTTTCAAAGTGTATTGAACTACCCGGATATACTGAGTGGATTCCACGTGAAATATACACACCTGGCATCGAAAAATTTCTTAGCATGGTATACATACATACCGCGTCGTGTGGGACCCACCTCAAAATCTTACACAGATAATCGGAATTGCTAAATTCAATTTAAAAATTTCTAAAGCCCGTTGTAAAAAGCATGGGTTTGGATTAAAAAGCAGCTCATGGTGGGTTTGGATTTAAAAGCAGGGGTAACTTTTTTCGTCTATATTCAATTATTTTTTGCATTTGTTAGTTTTGCGTCAAACTTTTGTGACTTATTGTTTGTCTTGATAGGAGGAACCGAAAAAATATAATTTTTTTAGTAGAACCCATAATTTTTTTTAAAAAAGACCAAAAAAAAAAGTCAAAAACTGTCTTTTTGACTTATTTTTAGACGAACAAATAAGTCAAAATTTGATGCAAAATTAACAAATGCAAAAAAAAAAAATTGAATAAAGACGAAAAAAGTCACTCCTTACTTTTTAATCCAAATCCATCCTCTATTGAATATGGGTAAAAATCAACTGATTTTTTCTGGAAACCTTTTTAAAAAAATTAGTCTAAATAAATTGAGTGAATTCGATCATTTATGTGGAACTCGAAGATGGATCTCACATGGCACAGTGGACATTTGGTGTACGTGTACCCATGGTTGAGTTTTACTCCTGGTTTTTACGAGAAAACTTATTATGTGGTTCTGGACCCACCACATCACATATGTATGCGAGGCTCAAGACTATGGGTATGAATCACTGAATAATTACTCGATTTTTACTTTTTTTTATGGGTTAGGATCCCATCCAGATTGTTAATGTCCATTGTACGTGGTCTAGTCAACGGCTGTGATTAACTCAACTAAATCCAAAGTTTCACCTCATGCCACGTCCAACTCTCAGACTTTACTCTCAAAAGAGAGCGAATGTTAGCGGAAGTTTGTCCCACTTGAAGAACTTCTTTCTCTAAATACGTCCAGGTAAGCACTACGCCATGTTTGGCTTAATAAGCCAGCTTATTTTTTAGACTAATTCAAATATCTTTGTATTTGTTAGTTTTTTTTGTCCTAGTTTAATTTTCTCTGTATTTGTTAGTTTGTATCAAGTTTTCGTGACTTATCATTTGGGGTCACTTCCTACAAAACTTTGCTCCGACTTTAGTTGGATACCCTGTAAGTAGGTGGTGGAATTGGGCCCTAAGATTAATTGAGGTGCGTGTTAGCTGACCCAAACACTTGAGTTATAAAAAAAAAAGTGAATTATTTGTTGTCTTGACGAGAGGAATTGAAAAGGTAAAAAAAAAATCCCAACACAAAATTTTTATTTTTTTTTTAAAAAAAGTTGCTCAAGTTGTGTAATATTACCCGGTCATATTATTAAACGATCATTACTTAATGGTAATACCGACACCATTCAAACCTTATTCGACAATATTAAATGTTTAATTTTGTAATCTAGGTAGGCTCATCAACAAAAAATTGCTAACACAATTTTCATCTTCTAGGATTTTGTTTGACAACTCTCTATTAGAACGTGTTTGTGTAATGTTAAACAAATTGAGCCACTTCTTTAAAAAAAGAAAATTGTGTATGCATCTTTTTTGTTTACTTTTTTGATTCTTCTCGTTGAGACAACCAATAATTCACAAATTTTTTTGATAACTCAACTGTTCGAACCAGTTTACACGCATCTCAACTTATCTTGGGGGCCCGATCCCAAAATTAAACGAGGACAAAAAAACTAACTAATACATAAAATAAAATAAAAAGCTAGCTTAAGCTAAACAAGGCCAAAAAGCTTAGCTGGACGTATTACAAAGAAAAAAGTTCTTCAAGTGGACAAACTTCGACAACTACTGCCGAGTGGAGTTGGTTTGTCATCTCTCCCCTAAGGGGGAGGTCCTGGGTTCGATCTCTGCTGGGGCAATACACTGGGGTCCCAAGCTGTGAATAGCTTCTGAACCCCATGTGCTAACTTTAACACTCTCCACTAACTCTTGCTAATGTACGACGATTGTAAGAAAAAAAAAGTGGAAAACTTCCACTATTATCATTCACCGTCTCTTTTGAGAGTAAAGTTTGACATTTGGACGTGACATGAGGTTTCAGCTTTGGATTTCGTAGCGTTAATCACAGCCGTTGACCGGATCAAAATGAACATTAACAAGCTGGATGGGATCCTAACCCCTTTTTTATAGCCCGATTGTGAGTGCACCAAGTGTATATCGAATTGTGTGAGACCCTCCTCCGAATTTCATATAAATATTTTAAACTGTTCAATTTATTTCAAATATTTTTTATAAGTAAAAATAAAAAATAAACTCAATTGAATATCGATAAGAGTTTGTCAATATTTCATTCAATTTATGGTTCTTGCAAATTCAGGCACCAAAAATCGAATAACTCCGACAAATAAAGCTTTAACAATATTTGATTGAGTTGATTATTATGTTGAAATGCTTAAAAATATTTTAAACAAATTAAACGGCTCAAATATTTGTTTGGAATTCCGAGATGAGTCTCATACAACTTGGTGTACATTTTTGGACAGCATAATTTTATTTTTTTTACTTATTTAGGGAGTGATTTTCACACTCTCTATTAGGAGTCCTGTTTATAGTTTTTTATTCTTATTTATATAAAATTACGATACTATCCTTTTAATTACTTTATTTTTCATGTGTTATAGAGAATAACTGTTATAGATTTGCTTGCAAAAGCAAATGAAAAAAGTACTATGCAAGTGGTAACAATGGAGTGTAAAATCGTTAGGTGTACTCTCTTATAAAAACTAAACTCATTTGTATCATCTTCATGATGTAAATGTATAGCGTTGCCTTTTTTAAGTGTGAATTTTCTTGCACATGAAATAGCAGTATTGTAAATTCACATGCAAGAAGACAAAAGATGAGTGCAGACAAAAGGTGTGAAAGCATTTTATTTTCTAATGTTTATAGAAAGTGATTGTCCAACGCCACCTTTGACCGAAAGTATTCGTTTTCTTGTTTTTAGTTTGTCAAATTATGAATCAAACCCTTATATTTTAAAATGCTTTTGGGAGTAAAGTAACAAGGGTTTGGTCTTCATAGTTTTACACGATAAAGACAGGTAAACGGATGTTTTCTGATTAGAAAGACTGAAATTTGTATTTACTGGCCGGTTACGGGCTAATATATAATGTCGTCTTTTTTTTCTTTTTTTTTTTTAGAGAGACTCTTGATTAGTTACATAAAAATATTTCTGCAACATTTAAGGTAGCCTAGCCGGTGTAATTCATAAATAGACACTTGAAACAAGTTGAGAAACACACCCTAGACAGAGTTGAGTCAGTTGACATATATAGGCATGGCATGACATGAAATTTGTTATTACAATATTACTTTTGTCAGTTACTTACTTGTAGGTTTGGATCTTAATTGTTTGGGCTTATCCCATTTAATTTATTTGAGTTTTTAAGCCTTTTAGGAGTTTTGGCTTGTCCCATAGTTGTTCTTTGGTTGGCATATTGTCAATTAAAAGATTGGATCTCGGCCTGGGCATATGTGCCGTTCTCCTTGTCTTACTTGTTTAGAGATTAATAAAAAAAATTCACCATTCAAAACAAAAAAACTACATAGGCTGAGAATTCATTGTAAATATTATAAAAACAATGAATCATATGTTGGGTGTTAATCAAATGTAACTTACACCATTAACCTTACGTGTTCGTCTTGAACTCATGATATGTTTGCAATATATCGCGAGTCATTTGGGCTAACATTGAAATCAAAGCAACATTTAAGTAGTAACCACGGTTAGCCTTGTTCCACTAACTGTTCAACAAATTTCATTGAGATCTATCAAATAAGATTTATATCACACAAAAAAATTATTTTAATAAGTCAATTATATTTAAGTTTGAAAATTGCAAATAAATACTTACTTTTTAAGAATCATTAGCGGAGTCTTTGATTTTTGCAGTCTTGCAGTCTTGCTCTTGTCTCAGCCGGAGAAGACTCAGCTAACCATAGTTAGTGGGGAGTTCGTTAACCATGGTCACTAATATCTTTAAGAGTAACTAGTTGTTGGGGTGTGTCCCTCATATTTTGGTTGCATGACTAGGTTTAGTGACATCAAAATTTAGGAAAGGATAGAGTGCAATTATGTAAAATGAGCGATTTGACCCTTTTGAATGGAGAAATTATTCTCTGCTCTGGCAGATAGGCCATTTAGTATGCCATGGGTATCCCACATGTGTCATAACGGATAAAAACTGTGGAATCCCTAACTTTTTTATATTGATAAATTAAGAAACAGAATGACATGAGGTGTGTTTTGATTTGTCTAGACCATTGTCTCGAGAGCACTCAATAACCTATCCTTTCGAATGTGGGCAATTATGTTTTCTCAACCCCTTTTTCTTTATGTCAATCGGCGTGCGAAAAGCCTTTCACATGCATTGTGTCACAACCTTAGAATTTCCTAAGTCAATTGTGCGGCCTTAGATGTTACGTCCATCTTAACTTGCACCTAAGTAAACCAAAAGATGGAAGAGTAGGAGAGTGATCAGAACTTTGTAGAGAAGAAAGAGCTTTTACTATGAACTTGAATACAAAGCTTTGGGTAAATGAGACCGTCACCCATTTATACACCAAGGAGTTAGAACTCTAGAACATACTCTAAAGCCTCTCAACTACCCTACTCTAGAATTCTCTGCAAGTATTTACAGAAGTTTAGATTTATGTACAACACTCTAGATTATTTATTCTGAGAGATGGTTCTAAAAGTTCCCTAGAATTATGCTTCACATTGCTCTAGAGAACTCTAGATTGTCGAGAAAAACCTCTTTATGTGAGAAGCATGCCAAGTGTTTGTCAACGTGCTTAAAGTCGTAACAATTGGGAGATCCAAAAGCTTGTCTCTTCTACAATGCATTTAAATCCATCATACCTTTATCCCTATTGGGACAGCCTTGCCTCTTTCCAAGGTTTCTAATTTCATTGAAATCACCTGCATGCACAATGGCTTAGAAAAACTTCTACCCATTTTTAACTAGAGAATCCCATAATATTATCAATAATCCCAATTTTGAATTTAGAGAGATCAATTGCTGATAACTATAGAAAGAATATGGAGAAGAGCACATGAAGATCGAAGGGATCTCAAATTGCTACTCCTAGAACTATTCCTTGTGCTATTTCTATATTTATGTGTAAACCGCAGGACTAGCTCAATCCATAATAACATAATGAAGGGTAGCCTGCCTAATCACTAAGTACAATGATGTTTAAAAGCATTAAGACTTAATATGATCAAAACCGTTTCATATGATTCACCATTGAATTAAAACCAAGACTCTTATTCACAAAACCAAGACATCTTGATTCAGCCTATATGTCGTCGTTTTGTAGCTTGAAGTACAACAAAATTGCAATCAATCTGAGAAGGCACTCTCATATATTGCTACAATTTTCGATGATAAGGCTAGTTGTACCATCAAATGATACATACAAATTACTTGGTAGTGTGGAGCTAGCTGTTTGGCTTGATTTTAGAAATCGATGATTAGAGGAAATTGCTCGAGCAGGGGCAACGAGCAACATTTATGTTTATCTTTGGATATTTCCAGCTTATCTTTGGACTTGTGTCCTAAGGAAATTAACATGAATTGGCTGGAATTTTACTTTTAGAGAGGCGGACAAAAGTAAGGATATTGTAATTTCACTAATAAAATGTAGCTTTTTTTTAGAGTGTTAGATTGTATTGATTGTGGAATCTTTTCTCGTTTGATTGGTTGCAGGTATAAATCAAATTCAAACCATGCAAATCATCGTTTCTTGTTTGATTAATTTCTTTATTCTCTTTTCTTTGTGATTTGGACTTGACTATTATTTTGTATCACCGTGATAAGATTGGTTCAACTTGCGAATAAAGTTTTTTTTTTTGGAGGTTCTCGTCAAAATAGGTAAAGCTCACAATTGAATCCTGACTAGTAGAGAAGAATGCTGCCAAGAAACGAGTTGAACGAGTAAAGAGTTTGACAACTAGAGTTATCAAGACAACTAGAGTTCGACGACGCAAAAATCATTGCTAATATATATTTTTTTGGTTAAATACTAATATATATGTTATCATGCAAGATGAAAGGTGTATTGAAACATTCACTATGGTATGGTATTAATTATTACTACTATCTTAATATATATTGCTTCCTATCATAGATTTCAGAGGTTTTTCCTCCTTCTCCCTTCACCCCATCCTCCTCCCAAAACCACCATTTTCCGCCCTTCTTTTGTTGTGCACTTCGACGGCTTTTGGAGGTAGTGCCTTGTAGATTGTGGTCGCCGAAGGCGTCCTCCCTGCCGGGGTGGGAGATCTAAGTTGGTGGAAGAAGTCTGCTCCAATATAGCAGACTCTGTCCGATTCTATTACCAGTTTTTCGCTTTTTTGTTCTTTCTTTGATGTCCATTGTGTGGGATTTCTCCCCGTTTGTGGGGCTTCTATCACCCTTGTGTGGGTATTTTTGGTTGTTTTCTGCAGTGCTCCGACTGTTTGGAGCGATGGGTTTAGCTGGAGTTAGATATAGTCTTTGACCGAGTCTCCTCCTATTTAATTTCTTGATCTCTTGTTTAAGGATGAAGTTTCCTTTTGATGTACTGTTTCTTGGATCTATAATAAGGTTTTAAGTTTGAAATCTCTTAAATTCTATCAACTCCTTTGGGGTCAGTCCATACAGAGTGTTGCTCTGACTTTAATTGAGACTCCCCACAGGTGGGCGATGCGATTAGTCCCCCAGAATTAGTCAAGGTGCGCGCCTGAGCGCCTGAGTTATCCAAAAATACACTATACGTGTTGACGTGTATCGCATATTGTTTAAGAAGGGGATAAGTTGATTAATTCTGTGAAATTGACCCTAAAATCAATCTTCAAAGGATCATTTGTATATCAAATTAGTTGTTAAAAGTATAAATCTTATCAAATTTGAAAATAAATGTTTATTCCTTACATCATGAAATCTATAATTGATCTGACTGGAATTTACTTTGAAATTGTGCCACTTTGATTTTCAAATGCCAAAGACTTTCAGCTTAATTGTCATCTATATCTGTGCTCTACAGGAGCTGTGACCTGTGCGCTCCCCTGTGGTCAAATCAAATAAGAATGTGCCAAATTATATAATACTACTATGCCTTTCACATGACCAAAATACATACATATATATATATATATATATATATATCCTTTTACATGACTAAATTATATTGGGTGCCTTCCACATGACTCTCTCTCTCTCTCTCTCTCTCTCTCTCTCTCTCTCTCTCTCTCTCTCTCTCTCTAGAAACAAGGCAAAAAAATTAGTTTGTGATAGGGGGTTGTAGAGAATCTCCTAACCATTTTAAAAACACATAGAAAGAGACGCTTTAACAGGACATGTGTGAGCAACAAATGAAGTCGAAGTCTCCGACTCACCATTCATTTCTTTATTTCTACAAACTTAGCATGAACTTCATCTCCAATTAACCACTCTATAAAAACTTTTGTAGGTTGGGGTCCCTTTTTTCATTAATAAAATATTATTTAGTCGATAAAAAAAAGACCCCACATCCCCCACCCAGCCCTTAGCCATTTCCTCTCTCCGTATACGGACCCACATATATGGGGTATCCAAAAAGATTTTCCTTCCGAGCCTGTCTATTTAGAGCAACTTTACCAGCTGAGTTAAAATAGATTTATAGCCATTTTAACTCATCAAATGAGCAAAAATAGCCCTACACCAGAGGAGCTAAACAAATAGCAAAAACAAAATTGTGAACAGTGCTTCGGCACTTTTGCCTTACAACTGTTCATCAGTTGTGATATACAACATTATTTTCTCTCTCCTCTCTCCATCCCTCTCTCTCTTTCTGTTTTTTTTTTTAAATTGTACTTTGTTGTACTATTTGGGAAAAGAAAAAAGTATATTTTAATAGAGGATAGGTTAAATAGATAGTGTTGGTATAGTGTTGAAAGGAATATGAGTAGGTAAAATGAAAAATGTGCACTGTTCACAAGTGTTTTTTACCTAATTATTGATAAACTTGCTCTTACAAAGCATAAAAATCTTAATTTTTGCACTGTACATATTTTCATAAAGTGTGTACAAATATTTCAAACAAATTAATGAAGACTGCTCTGATTTTAAAAATAGTAATAATGAAGATTGCCACTTGCTAACTTCATACTTTTCGGTGTGCTTTTTGATAGTTTAATGCCACCAAATGCATTTGCTTTGCAATTGCACCAATAACAACCATGGCATTATTTATAGGTGAGTACTAGCTAGGGTGCTTTAGAGATTATGGTCGACTAATTTTGAAAAATGAACCCTAAGGCTCCGTTTGTTTCGATGTAAAATATTTTACAATATAAAATATGTTTTATTATGTAAAATATTTCTTTTAGAAAATAAACTTTAAATTTCTATTTTTCGGTATTTGGTTGGCACGTGAAAAATATTTTCAAAAATCAACAAAATAATGTAGAGAGAGAAGAGAACTTAGCGGTGGAATTCAATTAATTTAGGAGAGAGAGGGGGAGTGGGGGAATTGAATGTGGGTCAAGTCAGACGAT
Organism: Rhododendron kiyosumense; assembly: GCA_019656275.1. Taxonomy (NCBI): domain Eukaryota; kingdom Viridiplantae; phylum Streptophyta; class Magnoliopsida; order Ericales; family Ericaceae; genus Rhododendron; species Rhododendron kiyosumense. The sequence continues at coordinate 3,189,519 of BPLS01000163.1, forward strand.
CAAGGAAAGTGAGTAGTAAGAATTGTAGTAGAAGGCAGTGAGTTTATTTAGAAAAATAATTTACGAAAGATTTAAGGGTAAGTCATTTTTATCTAATTA
>BPLS01000163.1:3189627-3212947 GCA_019656275.1 Rhododendron kiyosumense
ATGAAAAATGTTTTATATGTAAAATGTTTTTCTCATTTTTTATACAACCAAACACCGACAATTAGGTAAAATATTTTACACGCAAACAAACAATGCCTAAGTCTCAAACTACCATCATGTTAAAAGGTAGACCGAACAACACCCCCCCGCCCCTCTAAAACTCTTCCCCTTCTCTCTTCCTCTCGAATAGCTAGTTTTAGGATTTTCCATAGGGGGTGCACCCCCCGCCCCTCTCTTTCCTTCTCCTCTCTCTCTCCCCCTTTCTCCTTCCTCTTCCATTCTCTCTATCTCTCTCTCTCTCGTCCATTTCTCTTTCTTTCCTCTTTTTCTCCTTTATCGCTTTCCTCGGCCACTCCCCTCCATCGTCATCATCCTCCTTCCTCTCTCCCGTTTTGCTCCAGTTTCTCTCTGATTCGATGCTGGCGTTATTGTTGGGTATGTCGAGTCTGGGCCTAACGGCATGTGTCAGATCTTGGTTGGTGTTGATCGGGGTTCTGGAGGCGGCTGTGGTTCGTTTCTTCTTTGGTTTTTCCTCGTATATCCGTCGGAGTGACTGCTGGGTAACCTCGAGTTTGGGCCTAACGGCAATGGTTGTATCGGAGCGCGAACGATGGTTGGGTTGCAGTTGTCGTTGCTGCTGCTTTTGGTGGCTGCGGTGGTGGGCAGCCTGAAGGTCTGCGGTGATGGTGGTGGTCTATTGGCGTTGTCAAGCTGCTGCCCTCGTCGGGCTATTTTCGGCGAGCAGTCTCCGCTGTAGTTGTTTGGGCCTGGGCTAATTTGGGCTTGGGTGGTGCTCCGGTGGTGGTTGCGGCGCTAAGGTTTTAGGTTTTCTATAATGGCTACTTGGTCCTTTAGGTATGGGTGTTTCTTGGGCTTGACCCATTTGATGTGGACTTGTCCCAAACAAGTGTGGGCTAGTCACATTGGGTGTTTCCTTGGTTGGTTACTTGATAATCTCGGGTTTGGATTTCAAATGGGTATACGATTATTCTTAGCTTTGTAACTCTAATGGGTCTTGGATTAGGAATATCATGTCATTATTCCTCGTTCCTGTTAATCTTTGTAATAATTTAGAGATTAATGAATTTTTTTACCTTTCAAAAAAATAAACATGTATAGAATGTGCCTAACGAGAGAGTTTCAAAATAGAAGCTACAAAGGTGTTTCAGGTAGTGAAAAAAATTTAGACTTTTATTTATGGTTGAAAAGTTGTTAGGTTTTTTTAGAGGTAAATAAGTTGTTAAAAAAAAAACAAGTTGTTCCTGGTAGTGAAAAAGTTTTTGCAGGGTATGTGAGTAAAAAAGTTATTGAATTGATAAAAACTTTTTTAGGGGAAACCAATTGGTAAAATGTGTTAAATTTTTAGCATTTTTTTTATAATAAAAATGAGATGGTAAAATATGTTAAGGTTTTAGTATTTTTTACTAGTAAAAACGGGGCCACTATTTACTCCACATTACACCATGAGGTGTCCAAATCCCAGACCATCTGAAGAATCGTGCCCAAAAAGTGGAGTAACTCCTGGTAGAATCGCGTTTTGTATGTGCGAGAAACCAATAGCTAGTGGCTTAATTTCTGGAAATTTGTAGAACAGAAATTTGATTATAATAGTTTTAGAGCCAAAAATTAATTATGACACTTTAAGATAAAATGATCAGAAAAATAAGATTTCCGCATCGGTTTAAACGGATTCAAAATTGGAGAACTTAAATTTTTAGACTGTTTATATATTAAAAAATATGGTTAAAAATTACTCTAATTTTCAATTCATTTGAACTATGCAAGACATTATTTTTCAGATCATTTTATCCTTGAAGATCATAATTAATTTTTGCGTCTAGATCTCTTATTATCAAGTTTCTACTCTACGGAATCTCCACATAAGGAGCATATAGACATCGAGCATCTATATTTTGTAGATATCAAATTGAACTAATTTTTTTAAGATGTCTTTAAAAATATATTTTTTATTTAGTGAACGGATCAAATTAAACGGATAGATACCACTCCACGTCGTGATATGCACAATTACTGTGCACAATTGCTCTGTGAATAGACTCTCAATTGAGAAAAGGTCAGTCACAGTTGGAGAAAAAGCAAGCAATAACAAATGTGGCCCACATGGACTGTCACCCTTAATTTTTACTCCCTCCGTCCCGGTTTGTTTGTCCCCTTTTTGACTTTTTAAGAGCGTTTGACCTCTCAAAGAATTGGCTATAATTTTCAATTTGTAATGTTTTTAATATGCAATATGGATCTTGTTTGATAGATCTCAATTAGTTTTATTATACAAAATCTTCAAAATAAAAAAAAATATTATAAAATGTAAGATATAAGTATATTTTTAAAAGACACGATTTTCGACAATAAGACAAACAAACCGGGACGGAGGGAGTACCATTTTACACGACATGAACAAGTCTACTTTACTTATCAAAAAAAAAACAAGTCTACTTCAGCTTAGCTTTTTCTAAGACATTGATTTTCTTCACGTGTCAGACACCTAACCGGTGGCGGCTGCTGATGTGCCGCTCCGGTGGCCGCGCACGGCGGCCCCGCCTCTTTCTTTGCTGAGTTATGCACGTTTACAGCTTACTCCGCATCTGGTCAACAATTTTGGGATCCCACGCATATTTAGGATCCACTTGGGCTTTGAAGATCACTCTTTTCTCATTTTATGAAAAGACAATAGCAAGTGGAGCGGAGTGCAGTTAGTGTCTTTCTTATACTTTTATGCATATTAGTATAGTTCGATTTTCGTAAGCGTCCATCCCCCTCTCCAAGTCTCTTTGAATAGAGTAAATTAGGTTTAACGAATGACAAAAATAAATAAAGGCAAACCATTCTTGTAAATTTATTTTTCTTATTTGTTTTGTATGTTTTATTTGTCTTTTTTGAATTTTTGTTAGATTAGTGTCATATTTTTTAAATTAATCATCGGACTCAATGAGAGAGATCTAAAAAGTACAAAATTATAAAGGAAAGCAAAAAAAAAAGTTCACTAAAAACGAAAAAAGTATCAAACAGCTATTTTATTTGTCTAAAGTACCGTTCTATTTGAATTTTTTCAATATCGGTCCATATATCCGATTCGTCTTGTCGAGATAAACGATTAACTCCAAAAATTACGACGAAAATTAAGCTACACAAAAAGTTACAAAAAAATTAAAAAAATATTGAAATAGTAAAAGTTTTAGACAGGGCCGACTAGACGGTAAGCCCCGCAAGCTTGCGAGCTTGGAAAAACCCCTGGCATGGGGCAACAAAAAAAAAATGTAAATATAAAAAAAATTAGAAATCCAGTGGAAAAAAAATAAGGGGCATGATCCAAATCGTTTTTTGCAAATTCAAAATTTTTTCCGTAAATATGTATAGTTTCCACCCACTTTAAAAAATTAAGTGGGTTGGCTATGATCTCATGTGAAAATGAGTACTTGAATAAGTTAAAATACGATGATTTAATAGAAGAATTTGCTTCAAAAAATACGAGGAATTATTTTTTTTGAATCAAATCGTGCTAATCATAAAGCACTATAACGGAGTTATTTTCTTTGTATTCGGATGGTTTCGCTGTAAGTGCCGCTTGGCTTTATTGAAATGAATTTCAGATCAAAATAAAATAAAATAAAGCACTATAACTAGGTTTCATTTTGATTTTGAATTTTTGATATAATTCAAGCTAAAGACACAATATTACCTTGTTTTTGTTTGTTTTACTTATATGTCTTTTTATTTTTTTTTTATACTTAATTCTAAGTGGGCAACCAAATTTGATAATTAATCAACATGAAATAAGTCATTAGAGCATCTGCATCACAGTTGTTACTTTCCATTTGGCACTATTGTAATGAGCCAAAGACAAAAATGGTGGAAGCATCAGCCTCGCCTCTGCCTTGCTTCAAAGTAACATTGCTACAGTTGCACGCAGAAGAAAACGAGAAACTATTCATCCGTTAAACATTATTTTAATGTTGTTATCGCAAACTTTCTTCAAATCTTGAGCTGCCACACATTCAAAGATAGGGCATATTTGGTACGGGTAAGAAAAGCTTCATTTTTTTTTTTGCGGGGTCCATGTCTTACAAAAATAATTCAAACCGCTAGTCATTCTTAAAATGTTTTTTATGGGTTCCTGAAAAAAATTAGCTCAATCCAATATCGGTAAAGGCTGTTTCAGAATTCATAAGGCGTCCTACGAATTCTGAAGCATCCTAAGAATTTTGAAATAGTCCTTACAGATATCGGATTGTACTAATTTTTTTCAGGAACCCATGAAAAATATTTGAATAATGACTTGCAGTTTAAATTATCTTTGTAAGACCGATAATGGTCCTGCAAAAATAATCAAATTCTTGTCCATTTAATGTGCCCCAAACAGGGCCCTTGGTAAAAAATATTTAATTGAAAAAAGAGTGAGAGTAAATAATATTTTTTAAATAGGAGAGCTTTAATATAGAGAGCTTGATGCAGTAGACATTTTAAAAGTTAGTAGTTAAAGTAATAAAGTGAGTTTTTAAGGTATAATTTGGTCCAAAATTTAAAGAGTTTGATGCGGATGCTCTTAGTGCTCTTTATCGCGCGAGTTCAGTAGATTGCTAGCTAGTTAAATTTTACATTTCTCCCTTCCCTCATGGTTACACTCTAGATTTAGGGCTCGTTTGGATGACGGCAAGAGAATGGGTATACCTTTATATCTCTGAATAAGACGGGGGCCATCTCTTAGCCCTAGTTTGGGAACCCAAAATGCATGGGTATTCCTTAATCCCCCTTCGTTTGTAAGACTGGAGAAGAGGGCTATCAGGGGTCTTAGTTTCAGCTGGGGTTTAAGGTGCCCATAATTTATTCCCCTCCAAATGTGACGATTTCACCCCTCCTTATCCCCCTTCCCCTACCCCCAGCCACCCATCACACACATGCACACCCAGATTGGGAAAAATGGAAGAGAGAGAGAGAGAGAGAGAGAGAGAGAGAGGCATACTGTGACGATGGCGAAGAGCCGACGACGGTCGCCAACGACGATTCGGAAGCTCTGATCGTGAACTAGGCTACTTCTTCTTCTTCTTTCTTTTTTCTTCTGTTGCTCTCTCTCTCTCTCTCTCTCTCTCTCTCTCTCTCTCACTTTTACAGCAAAAAAATAAAAATGAACAAAGGAAATTTATTAGGTGCATGTGTGCCCATGTGTTTCATACAACCCTATCAATCCAAACTTAAACGTTTTAATAAAATTTGATTTTTCAAATTTGGAATTTAAAAAAAAAACATAAAAATTCCGTTTAATTAAAAATTTTAATAAAATATAACATTAACTTAGTAAACCACTTAAAAACAGAATCTTAATATTTTAAATATTAGTTAACTAATTAATAATTAATTATTTGTGAATAAAAAATTAGTTAAAGTTGAATTTCGTAATTATAAATAATCTAACAAATAATCTAACTTAAACTGCACAAGGGTAAAATAGTCAATTGATAATTTTTTACATCATACACCATTCTTTATACCCCCAATTTATCTCAAGGGGTGGTTCAATGGACAACTATTTAGACACCTAAAAAAACACCCCAAATCTCAATCACATAGTTCCCAATCAAATTTTTATGATCCGAACCGTTCAATGTGTGCAGAATATAATTTTAAGGGTGCCCGCAAGAAATTATCAAAAAAAATGACCGGGAAGTGCTTGCTTTAAGCAGTTTTTAATTGAACCGTTCATTAAATCTAAGCTAAAAACTGTTAAGATCAAGCCCTTTTTGGTCTTTTTTTTTTGCTGATTTCTCGCGGATATCCTTAAAATCATGTTCTGATCACATTGAGCGGCTCGGATCATCAAAATTTGATCGGGAACTATGAGGTGTTTTTTTAGGTGTCTAAACAGTTGTCCATTGAACCGCCCCGTTTATCTCATATCAAAACCAAGTATTATTTAATCTCCCTATTTTAATACCTCATCCAAATCAATTACTATTTAATATCCCCTCCATAAAAGTCATATCATTGTAAGTCCACCATTCTTAAATAATACATCCTACTATCTTATCCATCCTTTCATAACTAATACCCCAAATTCTTTCTCCGCATCCAAACGGGCCCTTAGACTCGATATATTACCTAATGAAGTTGCCTTCTTTTAGCCCATTTGGACGTGAGGGTGGCGCCGTTCAATGAAAATCTAGTTATATGTTATGCAGAAAAATATGAAGACAAAATTTTAAGTGTGATATCATGTAATTAAGTTTTGTTATGGGTTTTTTTTTTGAAAAAGAAATAAATGGTTGCTTAACTTATGATTTTAATGGTCCAGATTGCTTGCAAATTCTTAGTGTGGGCAACATGCCCTTAAGAAACAAAGGTGGATCGAGGAGCGCTAGTAGACGAGCGCTCAATTCAGAGTCGCCACTTGGGTTTAAAAGTTCGACACTCAAGGAACCGAACTTGAAACGCTTTCTACATTGTTTGCTTTGAAAAGGTGAAGGCACCAATCCTTCATAATCATATCTGGGTTCGAGAGCCAGGTTATGAAAGGGGAAAGGTTTTAAGGCACCCCTCTCGCCCAATCCGGAGGTCGGTCTTTACTTGAGCATTTGCGATTCTGTTTGATTAATCAATTTTTAGTCAATTAGGGCGGGAAACAGTTTAATGGGGATTAAAGCTGTAACACATTTGCAGGATGTGATTGATAACATAGATGCGAAAGCAATAAATAGGGTAAAACCAGGTTCTATCAAGAAGAGCAAACCCAGTGCACTGTCCCAAATTTGACATGTGCAAGAAGGAACTTGCCTGCACTGAACAAAGCCACTGCCCACAGTTTCAACCTGCACGCGCCAATATCAAACACACGCGTGTGGTTTTGCTTTTCTCATAGCCTCTGTTTTACCCCTTTTTGGGCTCTAAAAGGACTAATGCACACTCAGGACCAAATCAAGCAATTTATAGTACTTATACTACACAGTTTAAAGGCCCAAAAGCCTAACAAATGAACAAAACACCCCATAAATAGTGTGGGGACAAAACAGTAGCCTAAGGCCAAGTTACCCATGCAAGAGTAACGGACTGGAAAGCCACTGAAATAAGAACACCTGCGCGCGTGGGTTAGGAACTTGCACGCGCCCAACCAAGCTATTTCCGGTACTTGTTCTCACATGACTGTGGCTTTGGGACATGTCTAGATATACCCCAGTTGGTGTTCCAACAGAACAGAAACAAGTATTGAAATTCAAGCTAGCAGTTTTAGCATAGGAAAGCAGTAAACTAATTTTACATGCTCACAGGGATGATCTACCAAGAAAATAACATAAAAGAACAAGGTCCCTGTCCCCACGCAGATACGTGCGCGCAGCTACAAAGTAGCACGCACGAGCTAAGGACCAACGCGCGCAGGTCCTTTGTTCACACGGTTTTTGAACCTTGCCAGCCTTAGGGTCAAGACTGGTATTAATTACCAGTTTTGAGCCTACCAGCCCCCCTCAGGGATCAGAACAGAAAGCAGCAGGTGTTATACCTCTGGCTGAGTTCGAATGGATGTTTGAGCTTTGATATTTGAGGTTGAATGAGGTGTATGAATTTTTGTAACATTGGAAAACTTGGATCCAGGTTGTAACCTAAGTTGTAACTCAAGGTTGTAACCCTTTTTTTGTGAACTTAAAAGTGGTAACCCTTCAAATGGAAGCATATAAGGGGTATATATAGGAGTAGGAGGTGAGATGACTTAGCCAGTAAGTCACAAAGCCCTGCAGACCCCTGATCATGACTACTGTAAGTTGGCCAAAAAGGTGATGAGACACTACTTTGATCGGCCCGCGCAAGTCATGGACTCGCGCGCGCGACCCAAACCAACACGCATTGGTCAATAGTTAAAATTTGACCATTTGACCAACACCTAGCACTTTGACTCGCGCACGCTGGTTCTCAACTAGAGCATGTTAGTAGGGTTCTGGTTAAATTGAGGAGGAGGGGGGTTTTAAACGCTCAGAACTCAACCACTTATCATTCCCGGGGTGTTCTTGATTTATTTCATCATCTAGGAATCAAAAACCAAAAAGAAAGTAAACCCATTGGGAGACTCAGATTGGAGTGTCTACACTTAAGAGTATTTGTTACTTGTAATAAAAATATTCGATCTATAATAATCATCCATAAGCACGGAAAATTTATTGTTGAGATGAGCGGTCGAGATGCAGCTGCTGCTTCTTGGAGTACAAACCTAGATTGCAATTTGCAAAGAGTCGCATCGTTACCTAATACATCTATATGCGTCCAAAGACTAGCCGCACTACACGTATGCTGAAAGATTAGTCAAGGGCCCAGATATCCATATGTGTTGAAATAAAATGGATTGCTTGCTTAAAGGCCTAACAAACTTTACTACCATCATACAAATTGGGACTTCGAAAAGAAAGATTGGATCCCACATGCACTTCATTTGTTGTGTCGTAGGCTCCCACCACCTTTTATATAAGTCTAGAGTGAGAAATGTGTGCTAGGTGTTACAAAATTATTATTCAATAATACAAAAGAGATAAAATGACATTTTGGTTGACATGCATTGATGCATAGCAGGGGAGGACACAATTTGTTTTTGTTTTTTTCTTTTCCTGGTTGGAGAGAAGAAAGAAAGGTTCTTGGGCCAGCCTTTAAATTTTGGAATGGATGGGACTTTTGAAGCCCAATAGTGGGTTTCCAGCCCAAAACCAACAAAGGACTTTCGGCCAGCTTTTGTTTGTTGGATATCTCTGATTCTTCCCATTTCTAGGCCCAATCAAAGGACTGAAACAGAATTTGATTTGATTTTTTTTTCCCCTTTTTTTTGGAGAATTAGGATTTTGATTAGAGATCAGTTCTATGAGAAGATTGGACCAAACTGTTCTACCTGTTCGGACGGAAACTTGAGCAAATCCAACTAATTCCCTCTTCTACATAAAACAAAAATCCTTATTTTATGAGTTTGGTACTATATATCGGAGTGTGAAGCCTATACCATCCGAACGGCTGTGAAATCAATTAGAAACTAGAGCTTTCAGTATCTTCAATCCAAACCAGCGTGTTTTGCACTACACAGAGTCACGGACACACTTGTTTTTATATCCCTATTACAATTTTTAGGGTTAGAATTTCATATATTTGTTAGAGAGGCTGCTATATCTTGTGAGAGAGAACTTGTGAGTGTACTCCATCGATTAGATTACTAGTGAACTTGTGTAGCTCCTGAGAAGTAGACATGGTGTCTTCCTTTGCTTTTGTTTTGTTTGTGTGATTTTGTGATTCATAGCTTTCGAGGATCAAAAGGGTCTGTGTGTTGGGGAGATTAAACTCGTAGCTTAATTTCCAATAATTAGTATTAGAGCCGAGATCGCGAAGACGGGGTTCGAACAATCTAGGGTTTCAAGAATTGTTTAAACAACCTTGGATTTTTCAGTGGGAGCTATGGGTTGGAAGACGGGAAATCGAAGATTGGTTAGTTCGAGGGTTCGAATTTCGCTTCGTGGAAGACGTAGAGAGGACTATATATATACTCCCTCCGTCCCAATTTACTTGTCACTTTTTGGAGTTCGTGTCACTTTTCAATTGATTATATCTTGTAATTTATAATATTTTAGGCGATTTTGAAAACATTGTATTATAGAACAAATCGAGATCTATCAAACAAGATCCATATTGGATATAAAATTCATTTTCAATTTAAAGATATAACTAATTCTTTTTTCCGGTTGGAATAGAACTGTGACAAGTAAATTGGGACGGAGGGAGTATATGCCAAGAGGATCTTTAACTGGCCATTGGTGGGTTTAAAAAATGGAAGAAAACAGGCTAGTGAAACGAAGATTGGTATATTCATAACTGGAAGATGATTGATTTGATTTGGTTATCGTTGGCGAAGTCCGTGGCACACCATATATATCAAGGGACATATAAAAAAAACACCTAAAAAGACACTTCAAATCTCAATCTCATAATTCTTGATCAAAATTTTATGATCCGAACCGTCAAATGTGTGCAGAATGTGATTTTAAGGGTGAGGCGAGAATTTAGCGCAAAAAAAAAAAGACCGGAAAAGGCATAATTTGAGTAGTTTTTATTTAAACCGTTCAATAAAAAACTGTTCGAAACTGTTCAGATCAAACCCTTCCCGGTCATTTTTTTTGCTGATTTCTCGCGAGTGTCCTTAAAACATGTTCTGATCACATTGAGCGGCTCGAATTATCAAAATTTGATCCGAAACTATGAGGTGTTTTTTTAGGTGTCTAATTAGTTATCCCCGGAATCGCCCCAATATATATATATTAGTTAGGTTCCGGTGAGGGATCCCTCATTTTAAAAAAATGAGGGACTCCCATTCCCGATTGAATTTCGATGATCCGAGCCGGTCAAAGTGATCAGAACGTGATTTTAAGGGTTCCTGAGAGAAATCAGCAAAAAAAATGACCGGGAAGGGCTTCATCCGAGTAGTTTTCATTGAACGGTTCAAAAAAAACTGCTCAGATGAAGCCCTTCCCGGTCATTTTTTTTGCTGATTTCTCGCGGGTACCCTTAAAATCACGTTCTGCACACATTGAGCGGCTCGGATTTTCAAAATTTGATCGGGAAATGAAAGTCCCTCATTTTAAAAAAATGAGGGATCCCTCACTTGAAAATTCCTCTATATATATATATTGAAGAAGAAGAAGAAGAAGACCACGTAATCATGGCAGCTGTCGCAGAGATGTATGAGTAGCTTTCCACAGCAAACAAGGTTCATCTTATAAAAATGCTTTTCAATCTGAATATGCTAGAAGATTATTAGTATTCGTTTATGTTACGTCTCAGGGAATTCAACACAACTGTAGTTCGGTTAGTATATGTTGGTTGGTATTGTGTTTGATGACCAGATTGACAAGGTTCGAGTCTGGGGCGGAACTATATAGATGGGTAGGGCCGCCTGTCCCACCTTTGATTAAAAAGAAAGTTTTACACTAATGAAACTCAATTAAGCACTCATCATCGATATTCGAACAATTGAATTTTTAATACAAATGCCAAAAAAATAGCTATTTAACAAATTATCTAGTTGGATCATAAAAATAATATCTCAATGGCTTCTATTTAGAGACTATAAGAGAGAGACTATAAGAGAGTTGAATCAAGCCACTATTATTTGTTTAACTAAAACAAAGTTCAAGACAAAATCTGATTTTAACTTAATATTTCCCTTTATGTTCTTACTAACACTATCTATGATAATAGCCTGTTTGGACGGGGGAGAAGCTCCCGGATTTGTGAGGCCCCCTGATTACCAATCATCCTCCTTTCCATATCCGGTGTTTGGAAGAAAAAAGGGACGCCTAATTTGGAAGGGGGATTTGTTTCTGTTGGGATTACAAATCAGGGGGAAGGTGGATTTGCTAAGAACTAGGTTACCCCTGTCGTTGCTATATCCGGATTCCCATTTGACTGTTCTGCCCTCCCTTTTTCTCTTCCATCACCAATGGAGAGATAGAGAAGACGAAGACAGAAGACGAAGAGAGAGAAAACAAGACAGAAGACGGAGAGAGAAAGAGAGAGCGAAGACGATAACAAAGAAGACTACCTCGTCGCCAGAGCCTCCTTCGTCGCCGAAGCTGCTCGTTTTCCAGTTTGGATACTTGATGGAGAGAGAGAGAGAGAGAGAGAAATTTGTGGGTTGTTACAGTAGATTTTAGATCCGGAACAATTCTCTTCTGAAAGCATATTGGGTTTTAATCCTATACAATTCTCATCTTTCTTTTTCTGATCAGAGAGGGCTTTGATCCAATGGGTGGGATGCCACCCCATTGATACGTAGCAGTAGTTTTCTTTTTCTTCTTTCTCTTTTTTAATCTTTTTTTTCTCTCTATTAAAATTGAACTTTTTTTTTTACAGTTTTCTAAAATCTTCTCACAAATTAAAAAAAAAAAAAAGGTTAATGGTATAAAATGGGAGTCATACGAAAAAATAACTCCATTTTTTTAAACATATAAGGTTTAAACATTTTAAAGATTTAATGAATTTATTTTATTCCATAATTAATGATAAATATGTATTTATTCTAATTTTAATGAAATTAATCTAATTTGTCCATTAAAATAACAAACTGGGGGCAATTAAGTCATTTGATATCTTATCCCATCATATCCACCCTCCAAATCATTTTTCTTAAAAAATCATCCAAACACCTCATTACAAATCCACCATTCTTAAAAGGTGGGGCCACCTTTCTTAACATATCACCCCTTATTACATATTCACCTTCAAATCCACCCTTATTTTATATTCATCCAAAACAAATCCTCCATCCAAATGGGTAGTAAGGGGACATAAATCTAACACTATGGAATCATTTTGCCCTGAATGGATGGTCTAGATTGGTTAGGACCTCTTTACTCAAGGGCCGAGATTAAGAGCCAAATTTAGCAACGGTTGAGATGGATTTGACGTATCTATTTTGGCGCTCATCAGCACACCCGGCAGTTCCTGCATACATACCATGTCTTCTGTATCCCACCCCTCTCTCTCTCAACCGCTCCCCACAGGCGCCCCATGCCTCTCCCTCAACCGTTTCCCACACGCCCACTCCTCTCTCTCTCACCCACTCTTTCTCATCTGCTATGACTTTCCCTCTTCACTCCTCCCTTCCTCTTCCACAGAGGCCAACCACCACCACCACCACCTCTCTCTCTCACTCTCAAATCTTCTACGGCAACCACCACCTCAAGTAACCACCGAAGTTCGAACCTGCTGCAGATAAAGTTCCGACCTCAATCCAGGTAAACAATTCTCTCTATCTCTCCCCGTCTGTTTATTTAGACGCATTCCAGGTGTTTGATTAAATGTTTATGAACTGTGGATGCAGGTGATGGACGGTATGGCCAAGTCATGGGTGATTGATACGGGATTCTGAAGGCTATGTAGCAGGAGACTTTAGGAAAGTGTTCTTGGGTGATGATGAGCCATGTAGTATCGTGGGTAGAGGTGACATGCAGATTGAGACACATGGGTACTCATGGTGTTTAAAAGATGTCAGACACGTCCCGCAGCTGAAGAGAAATCTTATTTGAGTAACTAGGAGCACGGGGTTATACTTCAACATATTAACAGGTACACGTGAAAAGTCTCCAATGGTACTATGGTGGAAGTTCACAGTAAGAAGAATGGTACTGTCCACTTGACTTCGCAAGGGTGTGATTTACTTGTTATTGCGGATAGCAAGGTGAGTTCAAGTTTGTGGCACAATAGATTGGTACACATGAGTGAGGAGGGGATAGAAGTCATGTGGTCACATGGAAAGCTAACATGGACTGGATTGAGTCAGTTGATATTAAAAGGTGTGAGGTCGTATTTTCTACAAGCATAGACGAGTCAGTTTTCATAAAGGAGGCAGACCTCCTAGGTCTAACAAGATGGAGCTTGTTCATATAGATGCATAGGGGCCAACTACAATGTCTTCGCTTGGCGGTTTTAGATACCAATAATCATTCGAGGAAGTTATGGGTATATTAAATTAAGTACAGGTCAGAGGAGTCTGAAATATTCAAGAAGTGAAATGCCAGGGTAGAGAAGGAGATAGCTGACTTGAAGGTAAAGTGTGTAAGGTTAGGCAATGGAGGAGATTATCATCGAGATTGTTTGAAGACCGACAAAAACTGGACATGACCGCAGCCTCTCTATATTGACAATTAACGACCTCTGTGAAAATATCAACAAGAGTATTTCTAATTGCATTCATTTACTCGTGAAGAGAAATCCAAATTCCAAGCTTAGCAATATAGCATGACCATATATGAGAATTCACGAAGGTAAAAAAGTATTAACCATTCATCAATAGCCTCTTTATCCAGTGCATGAGCTAATCCCAGTACTACATGCTTCATCTACGGTTATACTAGTATTAGGTTTCTGCAGCAGAATCAATACAATGGTCTGTGAACTTCTCATTTCTCACTAACAGGTTAAACATAGTCCTTCCAACATGTTGGATCTCAAAAACACTGAAGGCAAAAATCTCGAAGAAACACGGCTTCGATTTGTGAAGGGAATCCCGCCACAAATCCTAGATCATTTTGTGAAGAAAATCCCTCAACAAATCCAAGATCCCAACACAGTTGAAATAAACAACCACACGAAAGTATGTAGAAGAAGCATCATCATTGATCGTACCCATTACCCATCTCTGAACTACCTGCTCACAAATTAACTGCAAAAAGACTTCCCAAAACTTGGGAAACAAAGTGTAACCGTAAAAAAGATGAAAGATACAACACTGACTTCAACGCCTATTCATCTTAAAAGATTGACACTTTGATAATCACTAAACCTCAAACCTAGAGCCTAAACATCCATTACTCCCTACTTCTTGAGTCCTCTCATTTCATTGTTTTCCTCCACTTATAGTTAAAATAAGGCGATCTAATACTCATATCCCCCCATTACACTCTCTGTACAAAGAACAAATGAAAAACTGTAAGGGACATCACATAAGATTACTGAGGAAATCAAGGTCGTGAAGAGCAGAACTCCAACTAGTAATCCAGTGAAAGGTTCCTGCTTGGAATGAGTTCTGGCTCGAAGGTCTTGGTTCTCATTTCAATGACCTTTTTGTGAGAATTGGAGTGCAATGACGGGACGAACGTTGGGCTTGCAGCAGGCCGGTACTCAGGGAACAGCCGACCCGACTTGTACCGGACCCCACACGCGTTGCAAAGGCTTTTGGGGCCCATTGGGCCTGCTCTCCATTGCGGCGTCTTTGTTATCTCGCAATGCATGCATTTCCTGACACTTTGTGATGGTGGATTTTGATTCATCGCCGCAGGAGCCGACGGAAGCAACATCTTTACTTTCTTCTTCTTGTGTTCTCCCCTGGATGTCTTTGGTAACTTATTCATAGAATGAGACTCCAGAAAATTATGAGAATCCAAGGAAACTACTAGGGGAGCTAATAACTGGGGATTCTCTGTGACAGAGGAAGTTGGAGACACGATTTGGATTGCCGGGCGGGGATTGAAAGTTGCAGGGCGTGGCCGCTTGCTTCTAGCACGGTGGGGACCGCGTTGAGTTGGGCCGAGTGTGGCTGGTTTCCCCACGGAGGAGGAGCTGCTGCTGCAGCTCTCGAGAACAGAGACGGGACTGGAAGTCTGGAAATGGCTGTGAGATGAGTCCTTGTTGATGGAAGGGTTTTGTTTTTCGAGGGTCATGCCTCCACTGGAGAAAGAATCCTCCACAAACGTTGAAAGCCATTCGAGTTGTACAATGTCTTCATACTGATAGAGAAAACAGAACATCAGAAACAACAAAACCAACAACGGTAACAAAAAAGAAAAAAAAAATGGAATCAGGACTAGACGATTGAAGAGTAATCAGTTAAAACGACAAGATTTTGTTGAACGTGATGACCCAGCGTTAAAAGGGAGATCACAGGATTTTATAGTGCACGAGAGCTAAATGTATAAAGTCATTCCAAATTCAAAAAAAAGGAAAAATAAAAAAAATAAAAACCGTTCAAGGTCGGGTAGAGCAATAGGTAATAATGCGATGATAGTAGTATGTCTGTATATGCACGTACAATTGGGTACATTAATGATTCAGAGCCATTGCACCAGCTACGGTACACCTTCAAGATGTTCTGCACCATTTCAAATAGGATTATGCCCATAAATTTAGTACTAAGTATCCATGTCACTGGTGGTGGAACTCCTCGTTGACTTTGTCTCAAAAAAAAAAAACCAATTTGAAGACGGTACCCTGTCAAGTGCCAAAGGATGTACAAACTAAACATGCAAACACCATTTTGAAATGATTTCTAAACACCAGAATGAAGTACGAGCAAAGATTTGACTTTTGAGGGAAAAGATATTCAAATCTCGGAGGAGCAACATCGAGGTCAAATGCTAAAAAATAGGGTCCATGATAAGTTTATAACCATCCTTTAAAAGCCATAAATACATTTACCATACAAAAAGATTACTTCACCATCGAGCACAAATAAATACTCCCATGCAAAATACTAAAAACAACTTATTGTACAATTATGCTTTGTTCCCTTTATAATTTAAAAAGAATTTTTCAAAAAATACTCTATAGATTCTCTCTACTTCCAACATTTCTCTCTCCATCTCTCTTCACTTGTTACCCCTACTATTTTTTTAAAAAAATTTCAAAAACCAAACCAAACATAGTATTAATCATTCAAAAAGTATGTCGATGTATGTGAATTTCAATCAAATACATGATATATGCCCATTGGAAATTTGGAACCCAACTTTTTCTTAATTCTTCATTTTGTTGAAATTTTCTTCTCCTCACAGACACAGTTTGGGCCGTCAAAAACATAATAGTAATGTTATCCAAATACTTACAAATTCATCATCAGTTCAATATAGAGGAAAATTAGTGAAATACCACTAAATTAACAACAGCAAACTCGTTCAAGGGAGCCAGAACTTTAACTAGGCCATTGCATGTAGTTAATTTACAACAGCCCCAGTAAGCTCTTTTTAGCATCTTCCAAAACAGATTTAGAGTGTGTTCCTTTTTGTCTCCATGAAAAATAAGAACTTATTTGTAATTTTCAAGCTTAAAAATAACAAGCTTACTAAAATCAAAAAATATGCAATATAAATATTGTTTGATAGATTTCAATGAGATATATCAAACCCTGCAAAAAAATTAAAAAATTATTTTTGTAAGTATTATTTTTAAAATAGAAAATAAGTCTTTATTTTTTAAGTCCTTATTTGAAAATCTGAAACGAGCTCTAATAATTCATATGAGGATTTATTTACTTTTAGAGTACTTGTATTTCATAGCTCAGAATTCGTAACTAAGGAACGGTTAATATTAGATTTCTTGTATTGAGAACCTACATATAGCGGGCCAACATAGTTAGGCAATAAATAGTACTCAAGTCTCATTGTTTTTTCATAGGTATTGACTACTGACATCTTTTGAATGGCGTAAAAAAAAAATGAGTAACTTAATTTAAAAAAAAATTATTATAAAAGGTGGCATGAAATTCAAAGACAAAAAGAATGGTATGGAGCCTGGAGGGAATAAAATACAAGTAGAGTGATGTAATTTTTTTATACTAATAAATATCCAAGAGGTGTCGAGTGTCGACCACCACCACCATTTATCCTTTTCCCCATCTTGATTTGAAGAAAATTGTGCTGATAAATACTCCGTAAATGAAAAATAAAACAATGCTCACCGGAACAGAGAGCTCAGCAGAGAGGTCGGAAGCACTGTTGCCATTATTGCCGGTGAAAATCGGGTCAGAACCCGGCAAACAACCCGAAGGGTTAGACCAAATGTTGGGAAAATCGTCGGCGCTGCCGCCTCCGCCGGAGCTGAGACCGCACCCATTGTCGGCGGGGAAATTGATTAAGTCATCAATTTGATCGAAGAAGCTGCCGCAGTCAATCTCCTCCGCGAAATCAGCAGACCCCATCATTTTTTCCTTTGCTTTAACTTTTCCTGAGAAACAAACAGGAAATGCCCAAAGGGAAAGTGAGGTAATGAGAGCGGGATAATTAACACACAGCTGTGATGCGGGCCACAAATGTGTCGATGATTCTGGGCTTCACATACGCCGTGTGGCGTATTTTAGCAAAAGATATTAGATAAAACCTTTTCTTTTCTTTTTTCACTCTTTTGGATTTTCATTGCAGTTGAGAGATAGTGAGAATCCCTTGAGTCTAAATTTAGCAAATATAATGAAGATTCTACATTTGAAACAGAAGAATCTCGGTGCTTTTTCTGGGTTTTCAAGATTATATAGTGGAGTACTTTTTTGGTGGGATGGAAAACGGGGAGAATTAACTGAAGGGAAGAGAAACTGTAATGCAAACCTTGAGAGAAGGAAGCTGGAATGCAGAAAGAAAAACACACCAAACTTTAATAGTTTACTACCTGCACTGCAACGAAGAAGAAGGAACAGAGATATTATTATGGGGGGTGGGGGGTGGGGTGGAGGAATACATAACCATGAAGAAAAGAATTGTTAAGTGACTGGTTTGCTACTGCGAAAACGTAGGAGGAAAAAGCAAGAAAAATCACAACTTTATAATAGTGGTACCTTAATTCTCTATACCCAACCAAAATCGGAAGAAAAAAAAATGCACATAAAACAAGCATTTGGTTTTCTTGCTTTTTTTTTTTTAAGAAAAAAGAAAGAAAATGCAAGAAATACAGAGGAAGCTTCCTTTTTGCAGCCATTAAAACCGCATTGAAAACTCAAATTGAGAGGCCAAAGACAAAAAAAAAAAATTAAAAAAAATTCAATATTCTGAGCGGAAAATTGGGCATGAGAAATCTACTACGCCCAAAATGAAATGCATAGAGCCAAACCTGAGCTAAAAAACCCAACAGCAATTCCCGCTCAAAATCCCTCTAAAAGCCAACAAAATTATTCACAGGCGGTAATTTCGAGACAGAGTCAAGTCAAACAAAAACGACAAAAGGACAGAAACACCTACTCTCTAGACCTCCATTATACTGCTACTAGTCTCTCTGTGAACAGAACAGAGCAAGAGAATGAGGGGCTGAGGGTTTTGCTTTGAGTTATATTTTTGAAATGAGAGAGAGAGAGAGAGAGAGAGAGAGAGAGGCTAAGAAAAAGGGGTAGGGATTTGGAGTGAAGCCTGTGACGGTAGGTGAGCATCCTCCTTCATTGCTAGCTGTCTTTTACTATCCCCACCCCCCATTTCTCCTCTGTCGTGATGTTTAAGTCTTCTTCAATTCTCTCTCTTGCCTTTCTCACTCCTCTGATTACTTTTTTTTTGGTACTTCGTCTCCGACCCCCACACGGGTCCCCCACCGCTCTCCATTTTAACGCATACGTATGGTACATACGCATATGGAGTACATAATACATGGGAATGAATGTAATTTGTACAACAACAATAACAACAACAAGAGAAGAAGAAGAAGAAGAAGAAGGAAATCGAAATGGTTCGAGTTTTTGAAACTCACCCTTTTTCTGAAGAGAGAAAACTGACGAAAGAATTCTAAAGAGAAAGGAGGGGCCAGGGCTGTGTGTATATATACATACATACACGCGCGTGGGTTTTGAAGTCTGTAACCGCCATTGCTTTAGGCGACAGTTTTTTTTGTTTTTTAACCAACTCCAATTGACATTTTTAACCCTTAAATGCGGAATGTGTTGATGGAGTCCGGACAGTGGTCGTTGCTTTTCTGGGCGCGTTTTATCAACGCTCGTACTGATTCGGTTGTTTTCAAGTCATTCCATCCAACAAGATAACACCGTGGCTTGTTACTGGGCGCGTGATTCAGTGTAAATTTTAAACCTCCTTTGAGGTTCTTAAAATTACACTGACCTCCCCTTATATTTCAAACTAGTACTAGTAGTATTATTACTAATAGTAATCTAGATTTCCAGTCCGTCAAGTTCACATTGACACAATCAATTGGGACTAGCACAATTGGTCATGACTCTACATCTGATTAAGAGGTCAGGAGTTTGAATCTCTGCAAAACTTGCTCCTTTTTCATTCTTTTTTTGTTTCTACCCTATAATGGTTTTATATTGATTGAATTGTCGGGTTTAATTATCTCATAGACTCTCACAATTGATTTAGTGTTCCAAATTTATATTTTGTACTTCATACATGATATAAATTATCTCTTCTATCAATTGACAAAAAACAAAAAAAAAGAGTTTACACGGACACCATTAGTTTCTGCCACTAAATGACTAAAATGCCATTGAGTATTAGGTTAACTAAACAACCAAATCTTAGTTCATTTTTTCAATACTTAAAAAGTTTAACTAATCATATTCGATCAAATTTGTGTAATATTACTTAATTCTTACCTCCTTTGTTCCTAATTGTCTACTCCTTCAAAATTTTAACTTTTCAAAAGTACATACTATAATTATTAAAATTAGATCAGATCTCAAGATGTCATTTTCCAAAATTATCCCTTATTGTAACTCGCCTACAATATAATCATAGACATTTTATGAGGATAATTTTGGACAATTAATATACAACTACACATACTTACACAAACTCACTTACATCAAATATAGGGTCCACACGTGTGGGCCCCATGTTTGATGTGAGTGAGTTTGTGTAAGGTGTGTGTAAGTGTAGCATAACAGAATTTTGAAAAGGCAATTGATTTTAGCACTCCAAAAATTGATGAAAGGGGCTGTGTGTCAATACAATTCAATTTTGGAGTGCCAAAATCACAATCCTTTTGAAAACTTACCAATTTTAGATTTGTAAATTTTTAAGAGGGCTAATATTTTGGAACATCCAAAAAAAAATCTATATAATAAAACAGAGCTGTGTTTGAATCCAATAGATAACCAACACTCAAGATTTATCCCATCTTTTTGCATAAATCTAAACCGTTAAGCTTAATTGATGTAGTATTCTCCCTCACCCTCTCATAAGACACACTCTCGCTATCTCCCCCCCCCACCCCCCCTATCTCTCTCTCTCTCCCCTTTTCTGTTTTGTTTCCACCGTCCACCTCTCCCCTTCTTTCTTCGTCACCCTTTCGCCCTCTCTCTTTTTCTCAAGCCAAGCAAAGTGGAAATGTGGTCTGCCTTCACCTTCCTAGATAAGTTCATTCTCTTTTTGTCTTCTTTATTTTCCAGAAACTGTATTTTTAATGCTTTAATAGAGACTTTAATTGTATATGTTCCTTATTTATTACATCCAAGGTGTTTGTAAGAATGTCTCACACAATTTAAATTAAATAATAGCATTGTATATGTTCCTTATTTTATTGGATCACATCATGATCATGGTACATAAATCATGAACACTAATGTTTTCTTTTTTGTTTGTAATTACAACATTGGAATCACAACATCATGGGCTATGTTGACCAATTATAGGATCTACAACCAATTATCATATAAAGTCATAGTAAATTACAAATCTATCGTGTTCCAAAAAAAAATTTACAAAATCTACACTTATGAATGAGACTTCACAACTAATATAGAGATATGGTTAATTAGGATCGTATGACTTATCTTAGTCATGGTAAATTATGAAATCCATTCTTAAGAATATTTGCATCACATATTCATGGTAGATTTCATAACAAGGATTGGAAATTTTTTGAAAATCCATCAAAAATTTATGTATCTGAGACCAAAATTAACTCAATCAATAATAGGCAAAGAAATACGAATGATATACCCCAACACAGTCAAAACAACCCAATCCAACCGATGCCTGATCCCATTCAAAACCTCAACCAAATCATAGAAAATATATGAAATCTGCTAAAATAGTTTCACATACACCAATCGATTCATTAAGATATCAAATGAATAGGAATAAAAGGAAAAATTCGCGATACTTACAGACACGTACGGACTCGGGCCATGGAAAAAGTGTCTTATGGTTTATGCTTTTTCCCTGCTATTGACCATCGTGAGTTGCAGCAAAACTTCTGCAACAATGGATTGTGGAGAGGATGATGGAGAGAATCGTGGAATATCCTATGAATAACATTTAGGACCCCAACTTTAAGATATCATCCTAAAATTCATTGTCAATATATGGATAGATTTATCACTGGAATAAGGGAAAAAAGGGTAGTTGGGGGATTATTTTAATTTTAGGATGGAAACATAACCCCGAAAAATGGACAGAGCAAAAACATAACCTACACTAGTGTGGAGGACCAATATTTAAGTGCCTCATAAAAAGTTCTTGTCGCCCAAACCGAGTCTTAGGGTAGTACCGTAATTGGTCTACAAAGTCAATTTGAGGTTGAAACTTCTAATCTGCGACCACATCAAAATTTCACCAATTTAGCAATGTTATTTTATTAAATAATTTCAATTCATTATGATAATTGTACCATACATTACAAAAATTGTACCAATCCCAAATAATAAAAATTTAAGATGCCACAGCAAGGAAAAAAAGAACTTTGCAATTTGAATTCCCCCCACCCAAATCAAAGAATCATCTGACACTGTACATATCTGTCATCTTCACTTTGACCAAAACCTGTACATGAATAGCCTTCACGAGCATCACTTCATCGCTCTTGCCAATCTTATCTGTTTAACAGGAAACTAATAATCCGTCGTCTGGTGTAACCAACATGATCATGGTGTTACGACAACCGTTTTCGATATGTCCAGATGATTAAGACGACACATTCCAAGGAGACGTTCTGGGAGCTCTTCTTGTGTGTCGGCCTGGAAAATATATTTTCAGGTTAATACAATAGATATACGTGAAAGGATCCACTTCAAAATGTTGTTTCCCCAACGTATACTAAGGAGAAGTTTTTCAGCACTGGGTGGGCACAGGCCATGTGGTGCCGAGCACAATCTCGGCCACCATCCAAACGTGTTTTGGACAACCCAGATCTGTTTGGGTAATTTTTTAGTATAAAATTACCTCAAGCCCAAATCTGGGCAGTCCAAAACACATCTGGACAGCCGAGATGCGTGCTCTGCACCACGTGGTCCGTGCCCACCTGGCACTGAAAAATTTCTCTATACTAAGACTAACATTCTCTATACAACTCACTATTTGCGGATAAAAAGTTCACATTTGCCAGATTTCTTAGTATTGGATTCTCCCTTTGTGAAGCATATTTCATTCAAACGTCTCAAAAATTTAAGCAGTTTGGCAATAGACTCAACTTTGTATATTAAACTAACATTTCCCCTCACGTTTGACTATGTCTTGAACGTGGAGAGACAATTACACTGATCTGCATGAAGTGCACAGACACGAGTATTAGGGGTGATTGTGACCTAGGGGCAGAAGTATGTTGATACCATGGCTCAACTAATCCCCTCATATTGAAATGTTGCAGGACTATTATGCATTTTCAAACCTGTTCTACTATTTTGATGCCATCACTATAAATTGTAATTGCCCCCTACCGATTCTAGTTTTTTATCCCACTACCCAAAAAATTTGACATTGCTGCTGAGGCATGACATGAACCCACAATCTCAAGAAAACAAGATTCTGAACCCTGTGTTGAATGGATCAAGAGTGTATCAAGCCAACAAGGTTATAGTTCGTTTACCTGTATCAAAAATGCCATCTCTATAACAAGATTGTTGAGGTATCCGAGAACAAGACTGACTACGCCCCTTGCCACAGTTGATGACCCCACATCGACCCCAAGCTGAAAATCCCAGGTAGGTTTCCAAGTTTAGCATATCCCAACTAGAGTAAGCTAACCATATGATGAATTACCACAAACAGAGACATGTAATGACTCAACAAACACATACGAGAGAGAGAGAGAGAGAGAGAGAGAGAGAGAGAGAGAGAGAGAGAGAGTAATTCACTTCATGTTTTTCAGTTGT